>SGPM01000065.1:0-97933 GCA_004802725.1 Antrodiella citrinella
GGAATAGAGTGTTCCGGGGACCGCAAGGTGGAGGTGACGATTGTGAAGGGGCCTGTGAGATGAAGGAGTTCGGACGAGAAGAAAAGGGATTATTAGATCTGGTGCTAATGTGAGCATCGTCTAATCAACACAAGATACAAGACGCACCCATATGCAGACAACGCAGGCGGAGACATAGCTGAAGGACTCGTACTGTATATTTGTGGTTGCATCGGTGATAACTGCGTCTGTGGCGAGGCCGTGAATGCAGAAACGAGATGAACACTGGACTGGTCCTATTCAAGATCAGGGGCCAATACGAGACGACAGAGGTATCTTGTCAAACCCTACCTGAATAAGTGTCGAGGATACCGGAAGAGGTGAAATGTATGACGTCGAGGATCCGGGTACGAATGTCGCGTATTGTAAACCAGGCGAGGAATCGGACTCCGGAACAGAGACATCGACGAGCAGGTCGGGTTCCTTTCTACACGGCATTTCAGCATGACGTCGTAACGTCAACACGGGACACGTACGCAGGAGGCGGACGTATGGTCGATGTCCTCAAAGTAGATGCGCCATTGTCTGTCAATGGGTTGAGACTCGGACGAACTTGTTGATCATCTTGCAAGCTCAGTTGCATAGCTCGCAACATATCCTTGTCTTCTGACGTCAGACCAGACCTGCCTTCCGTTGAACCAGGTGCGTGTTCGGCCATACTGAGCTGTACAGCGCGATATAGCTGCATCTCTTCTGCTGTTCTCTTCTTCCTTGCTTTGCCTACTATGGGCTTGCCAATCAATTTTCCGGTTGGATGGTAATTGCCTGTGAAAGTAACTTCTCTAGCGACCTCTTTGCCCTTGCTGTCTTCCATAGCTCGAAGAAGGTCCGCGTGCTCGTCACCATAAAGCTCCCGGCTGATCTCCGGAGACGCAGAACTAGCCGCTCGCTCCAAAGTCAACGAATGGTCGCGTCTGGCCATGTTCTCGTTTTTGGTCTCTTCGTCAGCTCCGCTCAAAATGGATTTTATTGAGGGTGAACGCATGACTTCGCGCGCCCGTCGCTTCGCACGGAGCAAAGACGGATTGGTGAGTATACTGGCAACGCTGGTGGCCTTTGCGCGGATTTGAGCCCCCTGGTCTGCATCTTTCTCGTCGACATACTCAAATTCCTTCAGGGTCTTTATTATATGCATGTTGGATTGGAGATAGGTGAGGACGGTTTCTGGACCATGTAGGAGTAGATGCTCGGAAAGGATGAGGGACTGGATCGCACATGAGTATATGTACTGTGACGAAGGACTTGTGAGACGCACCTTGTGAACATGTCTCCAGTTCTTTCCCTTGTCGCCCAACCTCTTACTGACAATTTCCATGATTTCGACAAATTCATCTCTGTAAACAGATGAGAACAGCGCTCCGACATGAGCACCACAACAGTAAAGTGCGCCTACGGTTTGGATGACAGCTGTGTAATTTCTTCTAGCTCTTTGGCAGAGGGTGGCCATGGATCATTGGAGGTGGCATTTCGGACTTTGGCCTGAGTTTCGGAGTAGCCTAAGGTGTAGTGTTTTGCGATGCGAAGGGATTTCTTTCCGAGCAGAGACATGCCAAGTGGATGCAACTGGGGAGAGAAAGGTTGGAAGAGGACGGTACGGTACGCTTACTCGTCTCTTGTACTGGTCGAAGGCCTTGTTTGGCCTTGGAAGCGCAGATCAAGTCACCGTGGGTACAAGATATGTTCATCTGTCATTACGGACTCGATGATGGGAGTGATAGTTTAGGTGTGAACAGACTGCGGAACGGGTTTCAATTTGTTGAGATATTTGACTCGTAGAATCACCGTGCGCGTGGCGCCGCCGGCGACTTCTCTCCTCGGAAACATGGGGACGAATCATTATGGAGAGCAGTAGTTGCATGGCTGAGGTGAATATCTTGACCGCGAAAAGAGAGGTACAAGGATGAGAATATTCGTAAAGGTTCTCAGAGCGTTCGCAACAATCATGGCAGCAGCGGTGGCACCGACGGCGACGATGAAGAGGCGCAACGGCGGCGACGCGTCACGCTTCAAAATCAAATTTCATTTCGCGGTCATGTGCAATTTCGACGCGTAGTAGGCGCTCGTTGTACATACGCGATCGGTCGTTTGCAGCAAGTTTGCAGTGCCTGCCACGAACTTTGCATACACACCTCCACATCATGGATCTGATTCTGATGCCCCAAAGCACCTTTGTGATTCAGCCTGCATATCTCCACGTGCAGCAGAGATGTGCAACACATGCAAGGGCGAGGGAAGTCATTGTTTAGGTGAGTGTCAAACCCCAATGTTCGGATGAATGCAACGAAGTTGACCTCCTCGTGACATTCTCTAGGCTTGATTCATGGTCGTATCCTGGAAGTTATGGCCCTACACGTTGACGGAGGATGCAGAAAACACGACGCTACCTGGAGGATCTTGCACCAAACGCTTCCCATATATGGGCGGGCAGTGCTGATCGGAAGCGCTCATTGGTGGCTGCGTTTGGATCGATGGGCATGAAACACTGGCCTCGTCCTCTTCGACTTGGCTTTTAAGTACTCGACCATCAGTCCATTTGCTGATTCGTATTCGGACACTCCCTCTTCTCTCGTCGTCTTCACACACAATCACCCCAGCGATGCAGAGACATTCATTCCAAGCTCTGAACTCCACCTTCGTGGTGGATTCGGAGTACCAGTTTCAAAAGGAGCTCGGGCAAGGGGCTTATGGATGCGTCGTATCCGCGAAACACCGCAGGTCTGGCGACGGTTGCGCCATTAAGAAGATTACTAATATCAACACCAAGGTATGGCCTTACCAACGAGCAGGAGATAGGAGACTTACGATATTCACGCGTTGCAGAGGATATTGACCAAGCGCTGTCTGCGAGAGATCAAGTGAGTATGGTCTTGAGACCTTGTACAGATCTTGTCACTGATGCCATATTCCAGGCTGCTTCACCACTTCCGTGGTCACAAGAATGTTTGTCCCCTCCGGATATTTATTGCCAGGCTACTGATCGGCCTCGACAGATCACATGTCTCTATGATATGGACATTGTGTTCCGTCCTGACGGAAATTTTGACGAAGTCTACCTCTATGTGCGTACTGCAGGCTTGATTCTTAGGCAATGTCTGACCTCTATCTAGGAAGAGCTCATGGAAGCAGATCTTCACGCCATTGTGTGTACATCCGCACTTCACTTCATTTTGCTACCCTGACGTTGCTCCTGTAGATCCGCTCTCAGCAGCCACTTTCCGATGCCCATTTCCAGTCCTTCATCTATCAAACTCTCTGCGGTTTGAAGTACATCCACTCCGCCAACGTGCTTCATCGTGATCTCAAGCCTGGAAACCTTCTGGTCAACGCTGATTGCGAGCTGAAGATCTGTGACTTCGGATTGGCTCGTGGATACAGTCCCGGCAACAACAGTGCTGCTCGCTCATCTGCCAATCAAGGTTTCATGACTGAGTATGTCGCCACGAGATGGTACAGAGCTCCCGAGATCATGCTGAGCTTCGCAAACTACGTGAGGACCCTTCGATGCCGTATCTTATCTCATTGATTAACACTACGTATATCTAGGGTCCTGCCATCGATGTCTGGTCCGTTGGATGTATTCTGGCCGAATTGCTCGCTGGAAAGCCCATCTTCAAAGGTAGAGAGTGAGTAGTCTGCATTTTGACTTCTCCGCGTGTCCTCATAAACAATGCGCTTCGTAGCTATGTCGACCAGCTGAACCAGATTCTGCACTACCTCGGTACTCCTTCCGAAGATACCCTTCGTCGCGTTGGCTCGCCCCGAGTATGTCTTTTCTTTGCATTCTGCGCGGTTGCAGTGCAGCCATCCTGATCATGCCCATGTTGCAGGCCCAAGATTATATCCGCTCTCTCCCGATCAAGCCCCGAGTTGCCTTCGCCACTCTCTTCCCCCGAGCGAACCCTCTAGCTATTGATCTGTTGTCCCAGCTGCTCAACTTCGACCCAGCTAAGCGTATCACCTGCGAGCAAGCTTTGAACCATCCATACTTGGCTGTCTGGCACGATCCCGCTGATGAGCCCACTTGCCCAACTGTGAGTTGCTGATATGTGAGATTGTTTGCTGCGTGCTAATGCTACGGCCGTAGTCCTTCGATTTCGGTTTTGAAGAGGAAGACTCTATTGAGGGTATGAAGCGTCTCATTGTTGACGAAGTTCAGTCCTTCCGCGCGGAAGTCCGCCAACAAGCCCGTGGGTCCACGGGCGCGATCCGCAAGACTGACAGGTGCGTGCATTCATCTCCTTGCATTCTGAGTAGGTAGTCTGATCTTATCAATCAGCCTGCCCATGCCCTCGCGCGAGGACATCATCAACTCGCCCATCACCGATGCGCCATCCAACGGCGCCACCTCCGGGTTCACCGCTGGACCCAACCGCCGCCCGCCTTCCCCAGTCATGGACGACCCCAGCGCTGAGTTGGAGCGTGAGCTCGCTGGTGCTTCTCTCGGTGCGTGAGTGTTACAGCGGTGTATGGACAAAGTTTGCATGGAAAGGAAAGGAGGTGAATTCATGAGTTGTTGTACGGATAGGTTGTATTGTTCGTCTACGATCTATAGTCTCGTTTGTCGTGTTTGTGTAGACAGACTGCCTTGATTATATATTGAAAGTTTCTTGTGTTGTTGCATCAGCTTTGGTGCCAAGATGCGTGGATTCTTGGCAAACATTAGGCACACGAATGCAATTGATCACAGTTGGAAGGTCGATGTTCCCATTCCCATACACTTCACATTATCAACCGCCATCTGGGAGGTAAGATTATTATAAGCCTCTCTGTCCCATCCAAATGGTAGGCAAGTTCTATAATCACACCTTAGACCACTACTCACTACTAGTACTAGCCTGTGTCACCAATTCCGATCATGTCCTCCGAAGAAAACCTGACACCGACCTACATCTACAAACTCGTCCCCTCTTTTCCTCCCCCATATCCTCTCCCCGACCGCCTCCCCGTCAGTGCCCTCGACGAAAAGGACCAATTCCTGCACCTTTCCACCTCAAAACAAGTGTCCCGCACGCTCAAACTCTACTTCAAAGACGAGACTAAAGTCTACGTTCTCCGCATCTCATACGATCATGTTGTGAAGGACATCAGGTGGGAGGACTCGAAAAATGGGGCGCCGGGAGCCGTAGGTGGGGAGGGGATCTTCCCGCATTTGTATAATGGGTTGAAGTTGGGACGGGACGTGGTGGAGAGTGTGCAGGAGTGGGAGAACGGAGATGGTCAGTGGGATGAGGCGTTGAAGAAAGCGGAAGGATGGTTGATCTATTAGATCTTGTCGCAATCCGAAGTCAAAATACGATGCGGAAAACACAGGTGTACGATATTCAAACTTGAAGCTTGAAAGCTTGAACGGCCCAGCTTGACTACTATTTTGCTGAATCGTCCAGTCCCCACTCATCCAAGTCAGATTTCATAGGCGGCAAGAACCCGATCCCCGCGATCCTGATCATGGTCTCCATCTGCGAAATGCCACTCTCAATTGTTGCGGGTCTGGATCCCGCCATCCACGTAGATCCCCGACGCCTGACTCATCCCGTACCTAACATGGGTCTAGAACTCCCGACTCCCCGACTCGTCTTATCTCGTCTCCTTGCTCTCCGTTCCTAACCTATAAATGTAGCCGCAATATGCTTCCATGTCTTCCGCTCCTCCTTTGATTTCTCATCATGTCTCGACCTTCTCCTAATATTACTTAGCGTTCTAGTTGCATGTATCAGGTCTTTTCCCGTTTTCACACGCAGGTGCAAACTTACGACCGGTCGCTCAGAGAACGATCGCCCAAACACGATGGCGACCATGAGACCGCAAATTCCTAATATTAACGGCGCAAGTACTTCAGTGAGGTCCATGGGTGACCTACGCCTCTCTAATGCAGCAGCCTAGCCTGCACCTCCGAGTCCAACTACTAATAATCCGAAGTCAAAAGATGAACATTTAAATAATTATCGTGCCTACAGGAGAAAAACTTTACCCATCTTGTTGTAATTCGTGTAGACGCTTTCAGTACTGGCAGTAAGTACACGCGAACACTGTACAGTGCGCACTCTGAACGTCCGTGTCGCTGGCAGTCGTATGGACCGGCTAAAGAGCCGCCAGCGCGTTTGTGGACGTTTGTGGCGAACGCTTTCCGCTTTAGGAAGGTTCTGTAGATCGCAGCGAGTGTCCGCGACAAGTGGCTGATTGCCTGTGACCCTTACAGTACGTAATGTGTTATACATGCTGTTTAGTTTGTTCTTGTTCGCATCCGACTCGGACACCCATCCGATCGCTCTCCCCCGGGCCTGTACTTGTACCCGCTTGTCGCATGAGAGCGCAGCTCAAGAGACCCACAAGAGTAACACCAAACATCGCATGCCATACAGCTCTCAAGCTACTGCCAAGAGCATCCTGTATGAGTACCTTCGTCGCGTCATCGAAAGAATGGATGATGGGTAATATTCCATAGAAAGGAGTGGTCGCATCTATCAAGGAAGGTGATGCTCTTGATAGACGCGGTACGAGACCTCCTTGGAGGAGACTTGCGCCGACGGACATTCCAAGGAGCTGCGCACAGAAGGAATCGGCACTTAGCGAGAAAGCAGGTCATTGATCGAACACAACTCACTCCTCCTAGTGCTTGAACAAATGTGTGAAATGTCAGCGCTCTGGTATGGTCGGCGACCGGCAGTGGCGCAAGGACCGGAAACTCTGTAGCGGTAGACAAAAATCCGCCGCCGATAGCCACAATGACAGGGGAAAAGATGGCGTTTGGCAAGTGAGTGTCTTGTTGTAATGTAGTCATGAGTCCGTAACCAATCAAGGAGACGAGCCATCCAATGCAGCAGTGGACTCGAGGTGCCTTGGTGATGGTTAGAGAAATGGTGGCGAGAATCGTGCCGAGTCCGACAGGAATTCCAATTGCGAGAGAGGAGACGTCGGACCGAGTAAGACTCAAATCCTTGTGACAATATTGGTAATAGAACGGGACATAGTCTATAAAAGAGTCAGCAGCGATTTAATCCAGAGCATTGGGACGCACAAATAGTGCCCAGCAGGAGGAACCAGTTTAAGAAGTGTTGTACGGTCCCACTGATGGTGGTCAGATTCAGGAATATCGAGCGCGGTATCTGTCAACGTAATCATTTGAGAACTGAAACTTCAATGCAGCTAGACCATAGACTGAAGGAAACTGACCAATGGGATCCTGGAGGGGCATCCACCGAGCAGGATTGCCAGCACGATTAGATATATCCCAACGATGAGAGGAGTCAGAACTCGAGAGGATTTCCAGGCGAATATCAGTCCAGCGTATGTCAGAGCGATTCCGGTCAATAATGAACCGATAGTCATCAGTAAACAGCCCCTGAAGTGGTCCAATCAGCAATCAATACTTGGACGAGAAGTTGGAGGACATACGTCCAATCCAGGTTGACTAGTCTGGCTGATAATGGCACCATAGGCTTACTCGCTCTCATACGCAAGGAAAGACATGTAAAAACCAAGGTGACAGCGCTGAATGGCAAAGTCATGACTAGGGCTTTCATCAGTAACTTTCTAGCCGAAGTGAAGGTATTGCGTACAGAAAATCCACCTCCATGCCCCGGCTTCAGCAAAAGCGCTGCCGACCAACGGGCTGACTGCAGCAGCCGTGGCATATATCCTAGGCTGATGCTCGTATCAAAGTAAAAAAACCCACGGATTGAACATACATACGCGCATAAGACTGTGTTTGATAATGCACGCCGCTGTAACGGGACCAAATCCGCCAGAACGACCGCAGGATATAGCAGAAGACCGCTGCCACCCAATCCCTGCACAGCTATCGGTATGAAATTAGCCAAGGATGCTGAGAACAGCATCATATCTTACCTCTGGCTACAGCCAGCCACACAATATTTTTCGCGCAACCGCACAAGATGGATCCCAACGAAAACAGTCCCAGAGACATCAATACTGCATTAAATATATCGAACACCTTATCTTGATGATCAGAATGGACTTCCGCTTATTCTGGATCTACATACCTCTGCAATGTTGGCACTTATCGGTATGAACACCATGCTAGTAATTGCATACGCTGATACAGCCCATACATAATTTATACCGGTCAATCCGCCGAGGTCTTGTGCAACGATCGGTAGTGCAGACGCGATGGAGGTCTAGATATCGGTTAGAAGTCAGGTACTAAGATTTATAGATCGAAAACCACTCACCAAGGCCCACCCGGAGAGTAATGAGCACAGACAGACGGTCGTGAATGTGAACCCAAACCTCAGATCCAGATCCCCCTTTCCCACCGAGGACTCAGCGGAGGAATCGTCCTCTGAGCTGTGCTGTGAACAACTCCTGAGCTCAGAATGTGTGGGGGACGATTTCATCTCTGAAAAGTCAGGCATGAATCCTGACGGGTGGGGGACGTGATAGGCGAGAAAGTGTTCATAGTCTGAGATCCTATGCATATATAGAGGAACGGAAACCTTTGACCGATCAAGTAGAAGACAGATACTTACAGGATAGGAACACACACCTGCGCCGGGCCATCGGAGCGCGCATCCGCTTTCTTCAACTATACATTGCTAAAAAGCGGTGTTGTGACGCCACATTAAGCACACCGAGAATCGGCTAGAGGGACGGATATTTGGTTGCAGGTTAACCCGAGACTTCCGTCTCGACATTGTGGTCCGGTGGTCACGCATATATCAAAGGAAGCGCGAGTGTGTTCCCACTTCCGTACGTGTTTGAACCGCTCGTGCCCTAGCTGAGATGTAAAGACACTCAAAGCAATATCTGCATCAGGATCTTTCACACACCCGATGAGCCACACCATTCTTCGAAGCTTGCCTCGAGGGACATACCTCATCTGTACGATTGTTCTCGGCTGTGCGATATAGGAAATCTTAGCATACGAGCGTCGAGCTGCTAACAAACCCGTCGCTGACTCGAGGTCATCGCTGTGAGCTCGGAACGAACACGCGTTGCATAATAGTCGGATGATGCCACAGGAACTGTCCGGGGAACTGTCCGTTCGCTTTGCCACCGTCAGACCGAGGATGTCGCCGCTGCCACATACGTGCACCGTAAGAACGCTGACGACCGTAGCCTACCAAGTATCGTTCGACAGGACCCGGTCACCCTGACATACCAATACAGCTGAGCAATAATGCCGTCGGACCAATGCGTGACCTAGGGCGGCAGACATATCAATCATCATAAAGTCCAAAAGGATATGATACCATTAATATTACTGTTCTGACAGGAAGCAGGAAGAAAGAACGCAAATCTATCCTCGTGGAGGAACCAGAAGAAGGGTTACGCTAACGGTTTCTCAGGTGGGTATCCAGTAGTGGTATTCCACCCCGAGCCATGTGGCACTTTCCAATCACCATTGCAGCCCCAGTCCCAGTCTGTGTTCTTCGACATTTCACGTTGGGCGTCTATGAACGTTGACAGAGGGCACATGCCGTCTTTCTGCTCGGGACAGCCTTTCAGCGACGTCAGCGGGGTGACACCGTCGTTAATGACAATGCGAATCTGTGGGTCGCGGATAGACGAGCAGGAAAGCACTGCCAGAAGGAGACGGCTGAGTATGAAGAGAATAGCGGGAGCAGAAGGACGTACGTTGGAACTGAATGTTGGTAGCGAAAGGTGCCAAGTGTGAGACCTTGAAGGACCTGTGCGTGGGAATGTGATCAGCAGGGAGAGGTCCGTCCGCGGCAAAGTTCGTCAGATTCAGCGCCGTGATAACTAGAGGTTATTTGTAAGTGACGCTCAGATGGAGACACGACCGATGCTTACTGTTGAGGACGACAACTTCGTGAGTGGCGTCAACGTATAAGTTGTGGTCCAGTGGGAAGGTGACAGGATTGTCGTTCAATGTGGCGTTGGTCGAAGAATTGTGAACCGCAATTGGTGTCTGCGTAAGCCGAGCAAGCATCTCTTGCACGTAACCGATACCTTGGACACGGGCCACTGGGGAACCGAAGGCCGAATCGTACCTACATGGATACATAACATAAGAAAACGACACGGCATGGATCAGTTAGCACAGCAAGCCTCACCA
Source organism: Antrodiella citrinella (assembly GCA_004802725.1). Classification (NCBI taxonomy): domain Eukaryota; kingdom Fungi; phylum Basidiomycota; class Agaricomycetes; order Polyporales; family Steccherinaceae; genus Antrodiella; species Antrodiella citrinella. The sequence continues at coordinate 10,076 of SGPM01000065.1, forward strand.
GAAGTAAAGATCGAGCCTGAAGACATCGCCTCTAGTGAGTAATGGAACCGATGCTAAGATGAGCTAGAACGCACGAGTAGTCGAAGCCCTTCCATTCTTCTTCGGTGAAAAGCTCGCAGAACTTGGAGTAGCCGATTGCCACGGTCTGTCATCAATATATGAGGTCCAACACGTTAAAAGCAAACGGCGGATCGACGGACTTCATAGGCACACAGCTGCTGGAAGGTGTAGACGTCTTCGATGCTCAAGTCGTACCCCTTCATAAGAGGAGCCAGCCGAGTATGCGCGTCGGCGAGATAAATCGCTGTCCATTGACGCACGTAGTGCAGGGAGCGAGAAGCCCTGTCCTTGGAGTTCGCATTCGGGCACCTGGCACAACGCAAGTCAGTAAGAGGCAAGATCTCCAAAATTTCGTACCTACGTCTTGTAAGGTGCCAACGTGTTGTTGAACTGTGACATCGGTCAGCCAACAACCTGGATTGTCTTCTCAAAAAGCGACTCACTCCGTCAGCTTCGATGGTGATACTCTGCTGGTATTGACCCTCAAAGGGATACCCGAAGAAGCCAATAGCAAAATTAAGTGCTGAAGAAAGCATACGATCCCTTGGAGCGTATAAGCTAGGATTATCGAAGATCTAAGCACCATGCTCACTGAGACTCTGTTCGGAACACCGGAAGCGTGTGGGTCTCGGTGAAATTCTTCGCGACGACCGTGGTTGAGTAAATTTTGCAAGTGAACGAAGATAGATCTCGTTACCTTGAGCAGATAGCCGTATTTGATGCGCATTGACACGCCGAGGTCAACTGAACATATGTCAGCCAAAATTGAAATCAAGGCCTATGTGACTTACACAGTTGTTGTCGTCCAAAGGGTGTCAAGACTGAAAACTAGATTAGATGAGTCTGGCATTCTATTCGTGGGTTTTGCATACCTTCCTCTCCAAGCTTGTACGTCCTATGACACATGTTCAGGCTTACGAAAGAAGCAAAGTAAGACAGACGAACCAGTCATTCATGAAACTAAGCTCCCCGTGTGTGTTCCAACCAGCGGCGGCATTGTGTAAACGAGAAGAGAAATTGGCAGGTCCACCGTACGAAGCTACAAGAACAACATCAATCATGACTCTACTCAAGAACTGAGCTGTTGCTTACCGTAGCTTGTTGGGTAACGGGCACCATGACGGTGCAAGAAGTGCAAACCGGTAATTTGACAGGTCTCGGGCGCTTCGGGAGTAGAATCAAGACCGAACGCTCCTTTGCTTACGCTGAACCAGGGCGATAAGTTGCCCCAGTGCTTGAATATGTCGAAATGATGGGAGGATGATCCAGTGGCGTTGTGCTTGGAAGTGAATGAAAGTGGGGAGACCAGATGGGGAGCCCCAGTATGGATGGGGTATGCGGGAGCGGTCTGGATTAAACCTGCCTCGGCACCTGTCGGTGTGGGTCCAGCATATCCAACAGAGGAGGGGAACAGGGACGGGAACGCATTGGTGGGTGAAGTTGGAGGGTAGCGATCAACCACCGTCGAGCCCGCGTCAGGGGAAGCGAAAATGTCTACATGCGATGACGTGTGTTGTGAGCTGCCCGTGTGGCATACAATGTATTGAACGACGACGCATGCAAGGATTCCAGCGAGGAAGGATACGACGTGTGTGACTCGTGCACGAGTGGCCGCGCAGCACTTCGTAGAGGTCTTCGGCACGGTCTCAGTCACCTGAGGGTATTCTTTGGGAGACAGCAGGGCTTCCTGCTCATGGGTATCCTGCTCTGTTGGGTGAGAACTCTTATACTCCTCTCCAGCTTCTAAATCTCCGTAAGACCTCCCATATTGCTCCGATGGGACAGCCATGATGCTGGCACCGGCTGAATTCACTACTCAAGTTCTGAGTAGGTGGTAAAATCGATAGCACGACAGAGACTTACACGTCTTGTCCGACTGCATGAACACACAACGGCTCTTGTGCGACAAAGTTGGCAAAGGACCAGAGAGCGTTATGGATAACGGAACGGTGACAAGAGCTTGCCGCCAGGCCGAAAGCTCATACAGGCGCTCATTGCGTGTACGTAATCACCCGCCCACGTGGCCACCAAGCTGGCAGTCCTCGAGTCCTGGTCCTCCTCTTTGAGTCTTTCGTCTCGAAGTTCACGTTGCAAAGTCGCGTTCGGATTGAACACCACTAGCACCTGGATGATTCGTATGAAACCTCGACCTATTCTGATTCTTTGTAACGGACTCTCCGTCACTTTTGAAGTACTCTTATTTAGAATTCATCAAGCAGTGCGGACACTCACTGTCACTTCACTCAGAATACACTCCACAATATGCACGGATATACATCTATTTTTTTACTACCATAGTGTGCCACACACCTATTCTAGTAGATTTTACTTGTGTAGTAAGTTTGACTAGAGCGACTGAGCGGCGCACTTCGATTCAGAAGAATTTGCAGAATGCAAATGAATCTGCACATCCACGGCCAGTTTTTTCATTGTGTAGATCTAGAACATGTCCTCGTGTGCAGTCTTCCGAAATGGCTCATTCACCTCCCGCGATAAATGAAACTAGGTAGCACTGAGGCTCAGGCTGTACATGTTCACTTCTGTTGTACAGCGTTGGTAACCGGTAAACCTTCCTTTGTACCGTCTAGTTTCTAATTTTCTGTGCCACTGGTGGGGATTTGCAGCGTTTGCTACTCCGGTGACTGCGAAGTTCGAGCTGGCCACTCTAAGATTCGGGCACTCAAATTGGAAGAGGAACGCCTAAACGCGGTCACGTGTTGTCGCGTTGTTGAAACGAACTTCGCACGGTGGTCGTCCGAGGTTTGCTTTCGCCCACTGCCTTCTCTTCAACCCCCGCCCACTGCGCCACCCTTTCTCTCCGTCGTCGCTCACGATGAGCTCGGCTACACCTCTTCGCGATCGTCATCAGTCCAATACCATAAACGACCCCAACGATGACTGGCAAACTCCAGCTACCACTCCTCTCAGGATCGCAAAGAGAGACTCTCCTCTGCGTGGCAGTGGGCTTGCTCGTAGACAATCCTCCAGCTACAATCATTTAAAGAAGAACAACCTTGTTTCAAAGTCTCCCTTCAAAGCACCAATGCCGCAGCGACTACTCACTGTCGTGTCATCACCGTCACCCAGACGAGTCAGTGGGGAGAAAAGGTCTCGTCCTGTTTCCATGAACGAGCAGGCGGAGAACGAGCATCCATTTGGCTACAAGAGACGTCAATCCAGGGTATTTCAAGGTCTCCTGGAGAAAGAGCCCGTGACCAAGAGCCCGTTCAAATCTGGAGAGGAGTTCCGGGAGCCAAGTCCTCCTCCCATGGCCAACCCCCACCGAAGGGTGCGAAAGAAGGCGCCAGTCTACGAAGAACTGGAGGAACCTCTGCCTCCTCCCCTTCCTCCGAAGCACTCCCTCTCGCCTCCTCGCGCCTCGCCACGCCCCGCTGTCTCTCCCGCGCGTCCGTCCCTAGTGTCCAAACGGATGCATGGACCCCGTGAGAGCGGCATGTTTGGCCGCAAAGCGCGGAGGAAAACTGTTACTTTCGACGAACGATGCGACGTGATGGAATTCTCAAGGGAGGAAGATTTGGACGTGGACGAGAATCAGACGGACTGGACGACTGATGATGATGAAGAGGACGACGCGCGCATGGATGACCAAGAACAACATGCTCCAGATCGTGAAGGCAACGAAAGCTTTGACAGCCAACAAGGTGGTGATGATAGTATCACTGGTCTTGTGGATTCTATGTTGCAGGATAACGAGCCTCATACCCCTACTCGCGATCAAGGATTCCCAGGAGATTTAGAGCTTGAGGATGGTGTTCCATACGGACGAACTCATCACGCAGAGCGAGCCGCTGCAGTGCATAGTATGCAGCGTCCTGACTTCGACGATGTTGCTGAGGGCGAAGTGGTCAATGTACAACATTCGGGGCTCTCGACCCCTCCTCACTCACGCGACACGCCTCCCATTGGTGTGCTGTCGCATGGATCTCATATACCGCTTGGCAGGTCGACACATTCTGAACGACAGCGCGTGCATAAGGAGCAAGACAATGCTGGTGTCGACGAAGATATCCAAATGCTTCCCCCGTCACCGTCTCCCGCGAAGCGTACGGGTATTCTTCCGGTAGTGCATTCGAACAGAGACAGCTTGATCCCTCGCTTCGATTTGGGTATTCCCAAAGAGGACAAATCCGGTCTCTGTGAGTGACATTTTTCGCGTCTGTCAATGTATTCATTCCGGGTTGTTCTCACAGCAGATTCCATGCCTCATATCGATCCCTTTGGACCATCTCCTATCAAAGATGAGCTGCCACCTGAAGAGCGTTCGTTCATGTCCGCACAGTTGATAGACCGGACGAGAGACGACGACGACAACGACCTGGCCAATCTTTCCGTAGGACAGTCAGAAGTCTCACTTTCAGGGATTGACGAGGCACATATTCCACAAGCTGCTTCTACGCCACCTACCTCACCGCCGCTTCGCAACACCTTGGGACGCCTGAAGACTAGCAGCGTTCAGTCCTTTGACAAGCTCATCGATCTGGACTCGCCACCTCCTGCGGGTCCGTTTGGTTCGCTTCGGTCGAATTCCCCTCGTGTTGGCTCCCCTGCGTTCGGAGCTTCCCCTCGTAGTGGATCTCCACTTCTCCCTCGAAGCGGCTCCCCACTCTATAACGGCTTGGTCAAGTCTGGCAGCCAAACGAGTCTGCCGAGTCCCAGTAGTAGTCTGAACGGACGGAGTCCTCGTATTAGTAGAGAGGACGTTCACCGAAGACTCCTGAAGAAGAAGAGTATTGATAGTCCTCTCCGGGAATCGGTTGACTTCATGGGTCGTCGGGGATCAACTGACGATGTGCCAAAGGAATCTACCTCCAGGGCCTTGCCTCGTCCTCTATCTCGAGACAATCCTACGTACGATGGTGTTATGTCTATTGATCCTGAGCCGCAACCCATCGATCCGTCAAGACCGTCGTTGGGTCCTCGCTCTCACTCTTTTGACGGGCTCATGTCTCAAGCTGCGACCCAATCCGCGTTCGAGGGTCTCGGTGTAGACTTCTCAAGCAGTTTTGATGTTGGCGACCTGGAACCTACCTCGCGTAACGGTCTTGGTATGTCCTTTGGAGAAACTCCTCTAGGAGATATGAAGAGTGCCCTTGATAGGCTGATGGCGGATGTTGCAGGCGAAGCCAGTATGGGTCCCGGAGAGCAGAGCGGGATGAGAGTCAAGATCGAAGCGGTCACGACGGGCATCCAAGCAGGCCAATACCAGGTTCCATCTCATACGGTAGATCCGGACGAAACCCATGAGCAGTCTCGAGAAGTGGATATCGAGATGGCGGATGCACTGACAGCGGAACCGGGACCACCTGGAGAGACTGCCATTCAAAGACATGATAGACTTTTTAAGGAAAAGAAGCGAGAGGCCAAGCAGAGGGAATCTGACGAGATTATGGGCCTACGGACTCCTGAACGGAAGCTTGGGATCGGTCGACCTGGCAGGAGGAGAAGCAGGAGCACAGGCGACGCGGAGCCTGCTACTCATAGGAACGGTGGACGGAAGCGTCCTTCTAGCTCTCACGGCCCAGCTGGGATGCTCAACGATATCCTAGATGAAGACGGAGAAGACCCATTGGCTGATAGCATCGACCGCGAGCTTCGGAAGATGGGGACTCCAAGTCAACAAACGGTAAGCTTTGTTGTCATATCTCATGGCTCAGGTTTCTCATAGTCCCTTGAAGTATCACATCCGAGAGCGTAGTGAAACTATCTATGCATCTTCTGACGCAGATAGAGGCACGCACAATGGTTCTGGAGGGAGTGATGATAAGGCATGGAGAGCCGTCAGACGTCCGTCTGATATGGTGAGTCTTCTGAACACTTGGAAAGTATATGTTCCTGACAAGCTTTATTTCAGAACGAGTACTCGAAGCAACTCAAGGCACTGCAGGCGGCTCAAGGCAAAGCACATGGCAAAGTATTTGTGAAAGGTTAGCATCTCATGTCAGCTTAGTCCGTGCACATCTGCTCAATATGGTTATTGCCAGTGCTCGGCGTGAGGAATCTCATAGTTCCCCTTCCTCAACAACCAACAGCGGTCTCGTGTACTCTCAACAATGGCATCCACTTTGTCACGACTCCAGAATGTACACTCAAACATGAATGTCGCATTGAACAGGAGTTCGAATTGTAAGTTCGTCTTCTCATGTTTTCATAACTTCGCTCACGTCGTGCCTCCAGGCTAGAGACAAGCAAATTAGAGATCACATTGACGCTTAAAGTTCGTCGAGATCCCCATATCATTGCTCAGTTCAAGGCCAACGCGCCACCACGCCCGTCTGCCCCTCCTGTTATCTCGCAACCACAACCGCCGCCGGCCTCGAAGGGAGGCGGAATGCGTAACTTCTTCATGGGGTCGCCTAAGAAGCCACATAAGGTAGCTCCTACACCCCGGGCGACACCCCCACCTCCACCTCCAGTGCACCGACTGCAAGAGAACCTTGCCCGGTATCTCACATCTGACGGCTCCCTCGCTCGCGCTTTCATACAGTTCAAGGACATCGCGCGACACTGCGACACGAGACTCTTCGAGACCGCATTTCCTCTCATTGGTCAGAAACAAGAAGCCGGAGGTGTCATCAAGAGCATGCAAGTTGGCGAACTTGTTCTGCAGATGTTCAGGCTTCCGCCGTTGCCTGGAATACCTCCTGATGATCTGCCGCAAAGTTTGGACGAATGTCACCGAGGTCTGAAGCAGATCGACTGGCACAAGCGTACTTACACTGAAGGGACCTTAACTCAGAGTGGTGGCGACTGTGTTGTGCGTGTTTTGCTTTGACCTCGCGTTCTGTTTACTAACCTGGCGTGATTCTAGTCCTGGCGACGAAGACGTCTTCGTGTCATCGGATCGAATCTAGTTGCGTTCAACGATGTGACCAAGAAGATGACCGCGACCATCGATTTGAAGAAGGCGATAGGCGTCGTAGACGATGAGCTCTCTCGCAATTCTCTGCTGAGTCCTGCGTCAGGGCTGTCAGCTCGCTATTCAGACGACTACGAATCGCCGTTTGGCGTCGAACGATCCTTCCGATTGCTGTTCCCTAACAACGAGGAGATTCTGTTCTTCGCCGATAGCGACCCCGAGAAGACTGAGTGGTACGTTTCGTCCTCAATACCATATGTAATGTCTTGATGCTCATGTCACTACAGGCTGAGAGTTCTCACTGCTATTGTCGGCAGCGTACCCTCCAAGCCTTTGTGGGCCGAGGTTCTCTGGCAACGACAGCAGGAAGAACATGCGAACTCAAGACAAGCAGCAGGTTCATCCACGCCTCGTACCCCAGCGTCATGATTGATGAGTTTGAACGTCTTGTGAGTGATGTCAGCTAATTATGAATTTTGTTCTCTTTCTTTCGTTTCTTGTCGTTTTTTATCTGCACTAGTATTAGCGTCCGAATCCTCTTATTCTTTTCCGTTTCCCTTTCTGTCTCCCTGTCTTTCGCTCGTTTCTTCCTCGCCCAGTTCCGTGCACTTTCTCGTCGTCACCCCACTCTTTGCATTGACTGCAATTTCCCTGCAAAACTACTCTTAACTTGTATACCATGCCATAAATGAAGTTATGCTAGCCACGTTACCATGATACTCGAATGAATTTCTGTCCTTGAGCTTCAGCACTGCGTACTTGAGCTTCTGCCCCTCTTCTGCCCCCGGTCCGGATTCGGGCCGTCGACAATTACGTAATTGATTTTTCTGAGCAATTTGAAAGAATGAATTTGTCTTCAGGCTCGACTCGTTCAAAAGACTTCATCTTGTTTTGTGCTGTCCTACAGGTTTAGTACGCTATACATCTGCCATGGGGTTATCAGGACGCAAAGAAAAGCAACGCATAGGACATGATCCACGAAATCTGTCCTGGGCAGACGGTACGTCTCAATCCACATCCATTCGTTTGCAATACTGACTTTACGTTGCAGATGCAAACAAATTCGGTACTGCGTACCTCCAGAAACTGGGATGGGCCGAAGGGTCGGGTCTCGGTTCGAATGGTGACGGCCGAGTCTCGCATATCAAAGTATCGCAAAAGCTAGACATGCTTGGTATCGGCGCGGCACACCAGAAGGACCCGAATGGTGTTGCGTGGAAGCAGAACAAGGATTTTGAGAGTCTACTGCGGAGGCTAAATAATGGGGGAGCGGATGCAGGAGAGGATGAGGAGGACATGAAAGTCGATGGTTTCGCTAGTGCGAGTGCGAGTGTGAAGCAGGAGGAAGAGGCGGCGGAGAAAATGGACCCAGATGAGGATGGAGAGGGTACGAAGAAGAAGAAACGAAAGCGGTCGAAAAATAGCACGTCTGACGAGGAGAAAGCTGCGAAGAAGTCCAAAAAGGAACGGAAAGCCGATAAGAAGGAAAAGAGGAGCAAGAAGTCTGAGGAGACCAACGCTGACGATTCTGCATCTGCGCCTGAAGCTGGACCCTCCTCGATACCCCGTGCACCACCTGCTGGCCCTCCGTGAGTGTCTATCGAAATGATTCACAATATCCCTACTGACACGAGTATCTAGTCACCGCGCTCATCGTGCACGATTCTTGGCAGCCAAAAGGCTTGCCATCGGCGCAGACTCAGCAATGGATGAGATCCTCGGAATATCTCGTTCAGGAACAGCCACACCATACCCCAACTCTTCTATACCCCAATCGACTGCCGATACCCCCCATGTAGAAGGCCTGCAAGAGCTTACAACCTCATCAAAAAGCGTCATGGACTACTTCAAGGACAAACTCTTGGCTAAATCCAACGCTGGAGCCTCAACATTTTCTACGCCTGGTCTCTCTTCCGCTCCGTCACCCAAAATTGAGGACGATGATTATGACGACAAGCCTAAAGGAGGATTGGGTCTCGGCGCGTCTCGTGGCATCGGCGCTGGGCTCAAGACAGAGTCCACCGTCAAAGTTGAAGTCGAGGAAGTCACCGAACGGCGAGGACTGGGGTCCCGTTTTACTTCGATGTTCACCTCTGCCTCGTTGTCAACTGAGGTTACCGAAGTGCGGGTGACAGAGGAGGAAACCGGCGAACAGACGAGAAGTGACACTAAGGAGAAAAAGAAGCGGAAAAGGCAGGATGCTGAGGTAGAGTCACCGCCGTCTGAAGAGGACAGTGAGAAGCAGACTGGGAAGAAGGAGAAAAAGGAGAAACGACGGAAGTCAGCCGTGGTCGTCGTCGAACCTGAGACGGAGGGGGGGGATGACGGCGCTGTAAAGGAGAAAAAGAAAAAGCGCAAGACCAAGGATACGTAGAATTGTATACAGACACATTTAGGACCTACTTATCGTAACCTTTCTACCATCGCTTGAGAGCGAGAGTACGTGTCTGTTGATGGTTGTTGTCCAAGCCCTTTGTCGAGGATCCCTTTTGCGGCGCCTGATGTCGTCACTGCCATCAAGGAGTTTGGCCGTGCTGCATACTATTACGATATCCTGCTGGCATCCTTCTTTCTCTTCGACATAGCACTTTATTGCTATCCTTTAGTTTCCAACGCATCAATGTCCAAAACATTGTAGAATCTGTCCACATCACTTGTACATTCTCATTCAAGGGACGCGTAAAAACATCTATGGCCTCGACCAATCTCAGGAAACGCCGCGGGAGCCAAATCCGTCAAAGCTCTGACAGTGCTCTCTTAGCTGGACCTTCTCACCATCCATCGCACCAGAACGAGCATGACCATGACTTGGAGGCGGACGAATTGCGGAAGGAGTTTGTGGATACAGTCAAGGCGACCTCCAAGAAGGTGCGCATCTTCACTTGCCTGTCTGACGTCGTTATTCAGCAACATGTACGCAGGAGAATCGCTTCTTTTTCGCGAAGAAACGGTTCATCTTCCCTCTTGGTATCATTCGTGAGTAGTGTTCGTATGCTAGCTTTAGTTTGCCACTCAATGTGCTTGTTTTGTCAGTCGGCGTCTTGATGGGCTTCATCCTCATACAGCCTACCGACCTTCCGGATATTCAAACTCACCTCGCACTTCTCCTCGATGAATTCGGCTTTGCACTGCCACAGCTTCCACAGATTGACTTCTCAAGCGTGGAAGTAGAATGGCGGCGGCTGTTCAATAGTATCCCCGAGCCATGGAAGCTGAACACGAATGGGCTGGAGTTCAAAGTCGGAGAAGAGATTGCTGCGAGAGGTTTAAGCGCGAAGCATCCTGTTGTATTGGTACCTGGGATCATCTCAACGGTGCGTCTATATTATCAATGCATCCTCTTCTCGTTGCCTATTTCGGTCACGTACAGGGTCTCGAATCGTGGTCCACTTCGCCCGAGTACCGCACCTTCTTCCGACAGAAACTATGGGGCGGGTTTCCTATGATATCGCAAGTAATGTTCAAGCGGGAGAAGTGGATGGCAGCCTTGATGCTGGATCCAGAAACGGGGCTGGACCCTCCTGGAGCGAAGGTCAGAGCTGCAGAAGGGATAGATGCTGCAAGTAGTTTCATCCAAGGATATTGGCTTTGGTATGGATATTTCATGGCAGACCCGAGGTGCGATTCTGACGCTTGCATTTCAGGTCAAAGATTGTGGAAAATCTGGCTGTGATAAACTACGATACAAACAATCTGCATCTCGCGCCGTATGACTGGCGACTGTCCTATCACAACTTGGAAGAACGCGACGGGTACTTCTCCAAACTGAAGACCACCATTGAAGGTTTTAGGTTTGTCGCTTCTCGTGATTCCTGCGCGCGCGGTCTGCTTCATGCTTTGCTTCAGAAAGCGGGAAGATGAAAAAGTCGTGTTAGTAGCCCACTCAATGGGTAGTACTGTGAGTTGTTCGTCTTGTCGACAGCTGCGACTGTCACTCACTATATGAACTGTCTTAGGTTATGCTGGTAAGGCAGTTTACAACCACCTATGCATCCCCGTCTGACCCTATTCATTGTCGCAGTATTTGTAAGTGTATATTTGAGCGAAGCTACATCTTGATTCCAACCGCAAGAACAGTTTCAAATGGGTCGAATCGCCGCAACATGGAAACGGTGGTCTAAATTGGGTGGATGTACGTTGATCCCGGGGAGTTTCTCTTCGTTTTGAATGACAACTGCTTTCCAGACACACATAGAAGCACTCATTACAATTGCTGGTACACATCTGGTACGTCCTCCACGTCTCTTACCACGTACATCAGCTCATACCTGCTGTATTTTAGGGTGTTGTAAGTACCCGCATCGCGCTCGTGTGACTGGATTTAAGCATAGATCGAGCGCTGATACAATCTTTTTTCTCAGACCAAGGCCATGACGGCTTTCTACTCGGGTGAAATGAAGGACACTGTCCAGATGAATCCCGCTGGCGCATACGGTAAGCCAGGTTGTGGCGTGCTGTGTATCATCTAGTCCTGACTGTGTAGCGCAGTACTGGAGCGATTCTTCTCGCGTAAAGAGCGTCAAAAACTTTTCAGGAGCTGGGCCGGGAGCGCAAGTATGTGGATGAAGGTATGTCATGTTTCTATCACGATTCACTTATTAAGTCTTTTGAGTGATGTATGTCAACTAGGGCGGCGAAGCTGTGTGGGGAAACTCGCATGGGGCACCCGACGATACCGACGGCAGTTCACATAGTCACGGAGACCTGATTGCGTTCCGTAGGACCGAGGATGGCGTGCAAACACCCAATATGACTTCCGACACTGCGAGTACTTGGATACTAGAGAGGACGCCTACCAGTTTCCAGGTCCGTTTGACACTTCTATGGCATCGCACAGATTTTGACGATGCTGTAGAAAATGGTAGCTTCAAACTATTCTTACGGTATTGAGAGGGACGAGGAAAAATTGAAGCAGAATAATCTGGATCACCGCACATGGAGCAACCCACTTGAGATTCAGTAAGTTTCATCATTAGTGGGAAGATCGCTGCCGTACTAACTTTTATCGTTCAGGCTGCCGAAGGCTCCGTCAATGAAGATATATTGTGTGTACGGACATGGTAAAGAAACCGAGGTAAGATAGAAATATCTGCATCACTGGAATAGAGACTGATACGCTCACTTTCAGCGGTCATACTGGTAAGTCAACGCATGATCAAGGGCGTCTTGACACCGCTCATTGCTCGACAGGTATGCGAAAGGCGGCTACGAGTATGATGACATACAGCCAGACGCACCCTCCGCAACATGCGCCAACGATGCCAACGCAACGGACTGTGTCTCAACCCGTGCTGCTATCGATCTTCCCATGTTCCAGAAGAACTTGATTGACTCCGAATACACCGATGAAACAGTATCTCCCAAAATCATCAACGGCGTGAAGATGGGGGAGGGTGACGGAACCGTTAGCTTGCTTAGTCTTGGCGCGATGTGTGTCGAGGGTTGGAAGAGGAAGCGGTGGAATCCTCACGGGATTCAGGTGACCACAGTAGAGGTATGCCCCCATGCCCGCTCAGATGATACATCCTGACCTCGTATCCTTTTGAGCTTCCTCATCGTCCATCACTAACTATTCCGAGGGGAGGCGGTACGACATCTGATCACGTTGATATCCTGGGTTCTATCGCTCTTAACGAGATAATCCTCAAAGTCGCGACTGGGGTCGGGGAAGAAGTGAAGGAGCAGTATGTTTCCAACATACAGGAGTACGCGAGAAGAGTACAATGGGATTAAGGATCCGGCAGACTTTTGCTATGTTATGACCTTCACGTACTATAATTACACTTACACTTTTCTCATGTTTAGACGACATACCACGAAACCACCTTATGAAGTTAGACATCCGTATGCCGTATGTAGGATCTCAAGCAACAAATCGCAAGAGGTACAACCGGCGCTCAAACTTGAATGGTAAATTAGCAAGCCAACACACATCTTACGCTCATGCATCGCTAGAAGTCTGTGTTCTTGTTCGTTTGTTGCCATATCACTCATTGGTCATGACTCACACGAGAACGTCTCTCTTTCACCCGTACGTACCAGTTTTTCTTGACTTTTTGATGATTAACTTAGCTCATCTTCTCAACCAGTGACCGTGTGGCGTTCGTCAACGCCTTACATTTGCAACAGGACTAGCACCCAAGTACTCATCTTGCTTTATGACACAGCAAGTGACCTTACTGTTTAACATCGAAACAAATATTGCCGGTCATGAGCAGTATAAGTATGAGGACCTCTTCACTGACAATCCTCAGCGGTGCTTCACTCTACATCATCTTCTCTCTTAGGTCTTCATCTTTGCGGTGCCGGGCACGTAAGTCTCCTCTCCAAGGCTCACCTCGCAGTACACAATGCTCACTACTGGTTCAAACATCCAGCCCTTGGTTCAATTGTCGTTGATCGGCCCATTCATATTTCCACTTTCCTTCCTACGATTTTCACGAATCACCTTCACTCTTCACTCTTTCACCTTTATTAACGTTCAACCCACTCGGAAATATACCTCAACGTCGGAATGCGTTTTTCAACTGTCCTCGCGTTTGTCCTTGCTGCCGTCGCAGCTTCGCCTGCCTTTGCCCTCCCAGTCCTGTGAGTTCCTACTTAATCACTCGAGTGCAAACTTAAGCTTACTGACGGTGTCCCACAGCAAGAGGGATGATGACCTTTCCTGGTTGTTCAACGCACGTGTTGAGCATCACGAGAGAGCAGTCGACACTCCCTTCTTCATGAGGTCGGTGATCGGCGACGGGAAGGGTACCCCACCGTTCGTCGTCGATGGCATTATCGCGTACGTCGATTCGGACATGGTTCCAGGTTCAGACGAGCGTCCTGATTCAACGACGTCCCACAGACACCCTCATCCATCTGGATCACCTGTTCCGTCTGGCAAAGCCACTCTTCATCGACGAGCTGGCCCAGTTGCTACGAAAGGTCCCGGACCTGCGAAGGGTCCGTCCCCGCCTATGAAAGGTCCTGTGAAGGCCCCCGCAGATGGTCTGACATCTCATCCCGAGAACGGTCCTACACAGGGCCCGTCTTCCAAGGGGATTGATAAGGGAGCTGCGAAGATCCCATCCTCATCCGCCAAGACACCTTCAGATGATGCGTCCCAGGTACACAGGCCTGCATCCGAGTCAGCACCTGCGAAGGCCCCCCGACCCACACCTTCGCCTGCCGGGCCCTCTCTGACCCCTGCAGGTTTCTACAATGGCATCCCAATCTTGTAATATTGCTGCAGTGTTTCTGAAGTACAATCGTCGTGCTCACCGGTTTATCAGTTACCCCCCACCCCCTCCACCTGCGGAGATCTTCATCTCTAACTCCAACTCCCAGTCTCAAGACCAATCGCAAGCTCAGCAGCAGGCTCAGCAGCAAAAACAGGCACAGCAGCAGGCGCAACAACAAGCTGCGAACGCCGCTGCGTCGGCGGCACCGTCATCGGCACCGGCTCAGAAGCGTGAGGTGGTAGCATTGCTGATGAGGGCTTTGGTGGACGAGTTGGAAGCACGGGAACATATTTCTACTTGAAGAGTGATGAACGCTACGCATTTATTCTTAATAATGATGATGGCCCACCGCGTACCACAATCCGGAGTGACAAACTGTTCACAAGCTCACAAACCCACATAGTCGTATGTAAATAAAGAGAGCAGTGCACCAAAGAAGAAGGGAACATGGTGCAACAAAAAGGGCTAATACACAGGGAGCTACGTTTTGTTATTCAGCTTGATCATCGTCTCACCTCCACACAACACCTGCAACTGCTCCCCTCTGGGGAATCGCTGGGCCAGCACAGTGTTCCACCACTCAATGGATTTCAGGGCGTCGAGTGACGTAGGCGAGATTGGCGGGAAAGCGTACTTTTTTGCGAAACCGGCGTAGGCTCGGGAAGACATGGGAGGGTAGAATGCGGATGTGGCCAACGAGTGTATCATGTTCTGGAAGCGTACATGACGCACGTAATTCACACTAGAAGGGTACTCACTTCAGACAAATCGAAGAGAAGTAGAGATTCCAAATACGCACAAATCAGCCTCCATGTCTTTCGTTTCGTTCCTCCTGGTTACGTAGATCTGCGTAGTCAGCCGCTCCACATTCTTGTACTCCGCGTCATCAGGAGCTGAAATCATGAGGTGGAAATGACCTGCTCTGAAAATCGCATTGAAGTCTCATCATCCGCCTTTCCAAATCCGTAGGCACCAGGAAGAATGGTCAGGACCTCGCATTTTCCCTCACTGTCTGCTTGAAAGACACCGCGCAGACGATATTTGCTGTTGAAGTACAATCCAGAAGAAGTCGCTTGCCAGAAATCCAACTTGGCGTAAGGCATTGGTTCTCCTGAGGGCGAGAGGATACGAAGGGATAACAGATAAGGGGGATTAGCTGTACTCCGTAGATATCAATTACAAGTAAGCTGTTCAACATTTTTGTAGACTTACCTTCAAAATCTTCGCGAGATGCTAAGATCGCCTTTCCATCCGCGATTTGCAGGTTGGGTGCGCCAGATATGTAGAAAGGACCTATACACGACCAAGTGAACAGAATGACTTCGATGATCCATTTGGTCCACTGTGACGAACTCACCTTCGACATCGGCTCTGTCGTTCCTTCCTCCCATGAACAACCATCCCCAGAACAAAGGGCATTCTGCGACAACAAATATGTATAGTGCACGTATGATGTGATAGATTTGCCTCGTGACCGGAATGTGCTCGTATGGAGTTTTGCCCGTCAAGATATCAGGGATATTGAGAGATGAGATGGCCGGTTCAGTGAATGCAACTTGGTTCGGGACACCGGTAGGTGAGGGAGACACCCCCGCGGTTCGTCGCGTAGCCGTGGTGGTAGCACTTACAGATGGCATGGTGCGCGCAGGGAGATAGAGTCGTACACAGTGAGTTGACTATGGTCCGGCCATAATATAGATGCTATAAATAGGGGCCCAACATATTCGCACCAAAGCACATTGGAGCCTGCCGAAACAAGGATATCGTTGAGCTGTAGCATGAGTATCGAGGCACTCCCAAATAGGACAAACTCTCATACAAACAACGTACGCTTTACTGCGTACAATACATGATCCGAGTCTATAGCGTGCGAGATATAGTCCATGACCGCTCTCGCACGCTGGTCTTCGCACCTGCAATCACATACAGGCTAACCGGAAATACTCAACAAAATATGAAAGCCTGAGGAGCCTGTGGACTTCCAGAATACCACAAGGCGGGGTCGTTGGACGAATGTAGAAGGCTCAAACATTCATCAAGCGCGTACAGCCAAGTGCCAATGGTGGGTTTCCGAAACCGTTCCGAGACGTTCAGGAGCTGATGAGTACAGACATGGTAATTCAGCGACAAACGGTTCCAGCACTCACCATTCCATTTCGCAAGGGAGAGGAAAGAAAGACGATGAAGGAGTCCGAGTCGAGTGTCGGGTAGGCGGCAGGCGGCCCGGTCGGTTAGATGATTAATCACCGCCAATATGCGCCCACAACTCGAACGTAGAACGCGCTCACGAACAAAAAATCTAAGACGATGTGTGATACAGTATGTACGCATACAGATAGATGAATATGAGGGTATATTGTTCCGTGTTGTGATGCATATCGAAATCCTGCCGCCCAAATCTATAGCCAGTGTTAAGATATCGGAAGCGGAGCAACGGGAGCATGCAAATGCGGTGGTACCTCCGTCAACCTGCTCGAACACGACGGATAGAGCCCAGGAAATGGAGAAGATATTGGGAGGAGAGAGATAGTACTATCGATGCTCCGCTTGCACATGTCATCCAGGAACGTATTGAAAGTTGTCGCCGACGCCTGGTCTCCCAGATGGCATTCTGGTATGTTGTGGAATGCCGCCCTGCCACACGTCAGAGCGTCGAGGAGTAAGTCGGCGTCGCTTGATGTAAATAAATTAGGGATATCGTTGATGTCCAGCTTGTCCGAGATCAGGTATACGTCTCGTCCAGATGAAGAAACTGCGACTCCAGGGCCGTAGTAAATACTAGGAGATGTCTTGGGATATTCTCCTGTGTCAGGTGCAATGCCATGTCTGGGTGGTATCGAAAGGAACGTAAGCGATGGTTGCGCGGGACTCCGCAGAGAACGGGATAGATGGTGGCTCGCGGACTCACTCGGAAAGTGTGTGGGCCTCAATGATAGGCCGCGAGTCTGCCTCCAAAGCCGAACAGATGCCACAGTGCCAATGGCGAGAAGCATCACGGTCTAGCTTCGCTTCCGCAGAGGCACAGGCCTCCAATGGCAGTGCCTTGAGGCATTCTTTCGAGGGCACACGTCCCCAGGTGATGCCCTCCAACACGAAATCGATATTCTCATTTTCGTGTGCTGTGTAGCAATGCGCGACCTAAGAGAGCGACAGCCTCATGTTTAGTATGTCCTTTTTCTCGTAAATTGTGATGTAATGAAGGCGACTCACAGCTTCCCTCCATGTCAAGACGGTCATGACTCCAGGCATGCGTTTCGCGCAGTGCGTGCAATATAGCCTAGTTCCCGAAAAATCCATCTCGCCCACCTCCACGGTCGCAGCATCAACACCACATGCCGTAATGACGTGGTGCACGATTTCTATGAATCTGTAATCCCAAATTGCATACCGAAAGGCCACTAAAAATCCGAGGGAGTAGAGGTATGGCGGTTTCCTCTCGTTGGTCGTTCCAGGGGAACACTGGTGTGAGAGCATACTAGGATACTCGAAGATGAGACGGCATGCCGAGCAGCGCATCAGCGACCCGAGAGCTAGATCCATGGGCTCGCGGTTAAAAGCGTGTCTTGTCACAAAACGTATGCGGGAGTTGATCTGGGAGCGAATCAGGCGTTCCCAGCGATTCCGTATATCAGGGATAAGGGGAACGACAGTGGCGCGAAATTGGGTCTCGGTGAGGTTGCTATCGGTGCTGGTATCGGTGAGGATTTTCTGGACGGCCGGGTCGGTCGCGAATTCAGGATAACTTGGGAACACGCCTCGATGTGCCCGATTGTGTTCATCCATAACGGCGCACATCATTGCGTAGCGTCGTGTATAAAGGGTCTCGACTCGAGTGCGCTCAACGTAATGTTGTAGATCTTTCTCGATTTTCGCCCACACTGTATGCGTGTTAGCAAAATTGAAGGCGCTGCGTAGACGAGCTATGTGACGCACCAGTGGGACAATTCTTGCGACCTAATCCAGACGGTAGAAACTTATTCATCATCGTTGACGAGATCGTTCCGAGCTCCTCGGCCCATCCCGACTCCTTCAGGTTCTGCAGCATGCTATCGCCGGCGTTTAGACCCTTGACGACAGACTCCGCATTGCGAGCGATACTCACCCATCCAGCCGACCCTTCTCCTTGTACCATTTCTCCCACCGAGAACACGCTTGTGCGAACTATACACCGACGCAGTCAGCGCGAGATTCTCAAATGCCTGTGGACGGTATCGCACACCTCCGTCCTCTCCTTCACCTTTCGTTTCCTCATCTCCATGAATTCTTTCCTGTCGTCTGCAGTATTGCCTGCACCGTGTTCGTTCCAATCGCGTGTCAACTGCTCGATGTCCGACTCAAGGACTCGGACTAGTGGCTTTCCGGGATCTGGATACAATGCATCGTGAGCCACTTCCTAAGGCCGTCCCATGAGAGAATTTTGGCACGTACTGTGAAGATGATTGACCATCTCATCACGGTCCCTCCACTGAAGTCCGTGGAACGAAGGGATCAGGTCTCCCAAGAAACACAGTCGTGTCCTATAGTGGGAAGCCAAGGGAAATGTGAGATTGGATCGGAATATTTATGAAGCGGGTGACCGGAGATCGCACTTACAAACCTCTCTTGCAGTCTGCGCACAATCGAGCGAGGATCTCCCATTCAACGTGATAAATACGCTTCTTTGCGCAACCCTGCCGGAGGGAGTGTGAGCGATACCGATCAGCCGAAGGAGGAAATAAGAGAGACGTACCGTACACAGGGTGTCGAACGCGAGTTTGGCGTACTTGATTTCTGGCAACCAGAGCGGCCGTTCAGGTAAGCCTTCGATGTTACTTCGCGCACCCTTCCAGAACGACGCGGACGACGGGCCCGCAAGTAGCGTATGAAAATCTCTGTTCGACCGAGACAGCATGAGAAGTTCTCTTGGGCCGAGGTGTGACAACACCTATCAGGCAGCAGGCTTCAGCGACGTCAGCAGTCTGGGAAAGAGACACACCTCATATATAATGTCCAAAGGCATCTGTGGAAGCATGCGAAGGCCGCCTCGAGGCTTTCGTCGTCGGGGTCCGGCTTGGGCCCTGCATACTGCCTTCCTGGGATTGTCCTCGGAGGTCGGGCAGTGAGTATCGACATCGCCAACATCACGCTTGCGTTTGAGAGACCCAACATTGCCGAGTTGCTTCGTCATAGACGACACCGTCAACGCTGACGGTACGACTCTTGGAGAGGCCAGTATATACTGCGGCGGTGTCGAGTAGCAGAACATCGTGGCGGACTCGGATCGGTATCCAGAGTGGTGGTGGTCAGGGTGGTGATTGGATGACGATACCGGACATCTGTATTATATACATACGAAGGAGATGTGGGTGGGACTTGGGATGTACCGCAGGAAAAGGCAAAATTGAGCGGACTCGAAAACATGTGTGTCTGTGCAGCAAAGTGGACTACTAGCGCATGGTAGGGGCGATTCTCCGGATGTCCTGCATAGCGTCTTCTGCGTGATCTACGACCTTGAAGTCAATATTCCTGGCCTTGTTGAAGAGGAGAAAGAAAAGCACCTTGGCGTTTGTTGAGAATGGCTCAGAGACCGTGTTTCGGGCCGTGAGTGCTTTCATCTCGGCAAGTCTTAGCTGGTGGTGGGACACGCGACTCATGTTCTTCGTGAGGCATGCCGAGATGCCATAATCGTTGCAAAGGGCGCGAACATGATCAAACATGGACACCTAGGACGGTCTCATATCGGCAGTGTGTACAACAGAATGTCCTGTGCAGAAAACCGCTGGGGTATGTGGAATGTGGCATAGTAGATAGTACATTCGGATGATTTTAGCCATGATTTGACAGGCCTTCCATACCGTCTTGTAGCTCGAAACGCTGGAATGTGGACGGATTGGGCACGAATGTGGTGAAGGCCGGCCAGTTCGCGTACAAATAGAGCTTCTACCCGCGCCTGTGACAACACGTTCCGTCCAGCGCTGGGAATTTTGATTGTACGTCGACGAATCGTCCAGCTTCTGGAATACACAGATGATGGAAAGGCACTGATTCTTGAGCAAATGAACGGATGAAGCGGTGAGGGCGACTCGGAGAGGCGGATATTACAAATTCAGTATTCAGGAATGAAACGATAAGGAAGATGAGTCCGACGAGCGAGGGCCGCTGTTCTTCAACAACGTGACTGAGTCTAAACGTTTTGAACTTCTGAAGTTCGGGTGAATGATTTTGACAACACTGAGCACTCGTTCAGGCGCCGCCTTTGTCACGCGTGTAAAGGCGCCCTCTAGTATGAAGGTCGCCCTCAGGCTCTGCATCCTGTATTAGACGTTGACCCCACAGACATAGAAGCTACTCCTTTCATCACTGCCCCCACGCGATGTTCAGCTTCAGGATGCACCTCGCTCCGTGGCAATCAGACACGCCATGCGCGCATTCTGGCCTCCGGATCCTCACGCGAAACCAAGTTTTGCGATACGCCGGTATCGCGAAGCCATATGTGCGTGGAGATAGAATTTCTCGTTACAACACCACAGGTGCACGGCGCGCTGTGATGCTGCACTTTCAGAAAGAGCTCGGATATTGTGCGATGTTTTGGGCCAATTCTCGACGCGGAACAGCTGGTGTTGTCGCTCTGTTGCAATCATACACTCTCAGCCATACCGGTGGGAGTGCAAGAGAAGGCGGCATTCATGTTGAAGGTGATGGAGTACGCGGAGGTTATCACTCCATTGTGGTACCTGGAGCTATACTGATGGTGGCCCGTATTTTGGCAGGGTTGGGTGTACGCGCCAGCTAGCGATATCGAAGTTGTCGTAGAAGCTGGACGTCCACTAGCACCATCCTTGAGTAGTTCTGTTATTTTTCCTCTCGACCCTCTTGCATCTCCCATCCTACTCTCGTATTCAAAGTTCCGTCTTCCCGGTTCCCTTTCACCCGCTCTGATGTTGATCATTTGCTTTCGCGCTGTATCATTGGCAATCCTTGACCATCATACATATCTACCAAATATCATTACACAATGCATCTGAATCGCTTCCTATTTGACCATAGCAGTGCACAAATTGTCAATCTGAGTTCGCTCATTTGTGGCGTAGGTCCTACCTCGAGCGCTCGAGCGCCGGGGAGCATGCCTGGCCTGTCTTCCGCACACACAATATTGCGTCTGGTGACGGTTTATGAGATAGTAGTATTGTGGATCGCAAGAGTATATATGTTATTCTCGCCAACTCCCGACTTCGACCTCGAACTTGTCTTGTCGATATCCTACCTGCCAATACATCCAGTAGTGGCAATTTAAAGCTGTGATACTGCACGCAACACAGTGTCGCAGAACCTCTTTGCTGCAACCGGGGATCGAGATTTGACACTCCATCCATCATGATTTACGAGCACACCTAAACTAGTCTAATCATACAAAAACACCCCATCCCCCATCCTTACTTACGCATAAACACCAATACAAAAACCCTGCCCTCACCGCCCACAATATCACTGATACTTAAATCCTGACAAGCCCCAACCGCCCTCTGACAAGCCTCACCACGAACCCCCTCACATCCTCCTGCTCCAAACTATTCAGTCCCTCCATATGGTCCACATGGATCACCCGCCGCGCGTTCACCTTCTCCAACACCATCTTCATCTCTGCGTCCTCCACCTCATATTCAGGCTCAGGACCGCCCGGGTGTTCTTCGGTGACGCAGTCCAAGGTGGAGGGAAGGGCGTCCGGGGGAGGGGGGAGCGACGCAGATGACGATGCGGAGGAAGAGGAAGAGGAAGCAGAGAAGCTCCTTAGTCGCGTACGCAGCATGTTCGCCAGGTTCGACGAACTGACGATCGGCGCGCGGACGTCCATCCAGGACGCCATGCCTCCAATCACACTTGATTGATCGTCCTCATTGGATTTCTCATCTGAGTCGGAGAAGCGCATACGGCTGAGCGTTTCACGCACGGCGTCGTGCTGCTCAGGTGTCGTCGGGTTGAAGAGCTTCATACAGAAGTCAAGAGCGCGCTGGACTTCATCTTCAGAGATCTTTGCACCCATCTCGCCGCTGCCTTGTATTACTAGAGTGACAGGTAAGTTTCGTTTCGAGGAGAAGAAGAGGGATCGGGGAATATACCTGGTCTAAGGAACATGAATGCCTTGTCAAAATTGTCGTCATCGATGTCTGCTAGGACTTTTGTAGATTGCGAGCGGATCTGCTTATATGCGCTCAGAACGACGACGAGAAATCTATTGGACTCATGATCAGTACAGGTCAACATCCCATAAGCTGCGTCTCCCACTTACCGTGTATACGAAATAGCAATCCGCCGACTACACCACTCCGCCGCTTCCGCCTCCGTGCAATCGCCACGCACGGACGCGCATACGGATGCTGCGGCTGAGAGTGCGCCAGTCATGGCGAGATGAACACCGGAGGAGAAGAAAGGATCGATAAATGCTATGAAACGACGGTCAATATCATCGGGGTATGAGTAAATAGATCAATTATGAACGCACCACCGGCATCTCCGATGATCCTGTACCCAGGCCCAGCATACTTACTCGCCGAGTAACTATAATCGCTAGCCGTCCTCGCAGTAGGCACCTCGGTTCCGTCCGTACGCTCCTCTTCCCCATCCTCCGCCTCCTTCCCGTCCTCGCCTACTTTCACCAACACACCTTCGTCGCCGATCAGCTCCATCACGCCCGGAGCCAACTGCAAGAACGACAGATACCTTTCTGCCAAAGCGGACGCCTTCCTCGCCGGAATCTCCTCGCCAGTGACAGACTGCGAACGCAAATGCATAAGCGGCCTAGTCGCGGTCGGTGACGTCGGCGTCGAGGCAGACCCACTGAAGGTCGTAGTAAGGGGCGTGAGGGGTGGAGACGGATACGGTACCGAGGAAGATAGCGGGGCGGGAAACTCGCCAGGCATACGGAAGGTGTCCTTCTCCGCGTCGACCTCTCGGTCCTTCTCGATCTCCTTTTCCAATTCATGAGTCGTAGGAAGGACGAACGCAGATCCCGGCAATGACGCAGAGCATGCTCGGGACCTGACGGTGGCGCTCAGATGTGGTGGCGGGGATGGTGACGGAGGGGTTCCGCGGTAGAATGGACCCGAAGTAGAACTTCGTGCCCTGGGTCGTAGTCCAGATTTAGGTGTAGGCAGCCCAGCAGATAAAGGCGTCGGTCGTGGCCAAGGATTCAAGGGCGTCGAGCTCCCTTGAGTACTGTTCGTCGCAGTAGAGCATGCGCGTGAACGCATACCGACTTGTTTTTGTTCCATGACGACGCCCACAGACGTGAGTCCATTGGCTAGAGGAATGAACCACGCCCATCCAGATTCGTCTACAACGCCGTGTTACGCTCAATGTGTTGGCGAAGGAAAATGTAAATACCACTAAGTGCCTCGAAGAATGGCGCATTCTCTTTATGGGTGCCTCGCCCATACATCCCGGTTCCACGCCAATAGCCCCACACAGCGACGTTCTTCAACGATGCGTTGTAGTGGCGGTTTTTGAGATATCTAGAAGCACGTTAGTGCGCAACTTCACGGTCAATTATGGATATACGCACTTTGTGCTCATGACACCAGCTCTTCCACTGGCGTCCACGAGATAATCAAAGGCAATATCACCTTTGACACCTGCAGCGGTCATGTACGTCGCGCTAATCGGCCTCCCTGGCTCTGCTGCAGCGAACTTCTCGGAATTTGGTGGGTCTGGCGCGTCGCCGGTGCAATTATCGTCATCAAATTGCAGGGAGAGGACGCGACAAGACTGGAAGACCTCCGCGCCACATTCCTCTGCATGATTGAGCAGAAGATGGTCGAATTCTGAACGCTTTACGTTCCAGACGGCGTTCGACTCTCCGAGGGCGACAAAATCAGTGTAACCCTCTTGCATGTACTGATTGAATTTTATTGCAGAGCCAGGCTAGTTCATGTGTCAGCAACGTATTTTTGAATCTCGGATGATGTACCTACCTTTCTGACAAAACCGTGGTTGAGAACCTTGTTCTCTGCACCAATATACCGCAGATAATGCCTCACGGACGGAATGAGAGATTCGCCAATGTGGTAACGCGGAAATTGGGCCATCTCGAGGAGGACCACGTGAAAGCCTTCACGGACGAGGGCAGCTGCGGCGGTGCTACCTGCAGGGCCGCCTCCGATGACGAGGACCTGGGTATGCTGGGGCGGGTGGTGAACGGACATGAAGGGGCGCGGAGACGTTTCTACTGTACCTGAGGAGGGGTGGGTTGCATCCTGGTGGTGCGGGGAAAGGAACGCGACGATCTTGAGGAGAAACGCGTTGGCTTATAAGGAAGACGAGGAGGACATGTCAGGTGACACGGTACGATGACGAGCTCGTGTGCAAGCACGGAGGGCGACGTTGTGTAAGCTATGGAAGAGTTGATAGCTTCAGTCAAGGAACAGCGAACGGACGACATACCCTCGATTCGGACTATCCTCTTCCAGCCAGAACATCCATAGCTCGATTTCTTCAGCCTGCACCCTCAAACACAAACGCGTCCTCGAGCGTATCGACGCGTCTCTGAATACGCAGAACGCAACATGGAAAGTACGTCTTTCGCCGTCTTCAATGGTGTTCGCTGCAGGGTTCAAGTTGCGTCGGGGAAGTCTTGAGAGCGAATTGTTCGGATTCTGCCGAATGTCGTCCGGACCTCCGAGGACCCCGAAAGGCGCGGTGCAATTCCAAGGTCCTTGCATACATCCTGCATGGCGAGCCAATAAATCGATCCTCATTCTTGACACAAGTGACGCTTCCGTACGCGTGTATCCATATTTGTGTCTATTTGTGAAAGAACAGCACAAGAATTCAACTTACAACAGAGGCTGGACATACTCCGTCTTCCCCGTCAGCATATCCTCCACCGTGTCCTCTACCGGTTTCGGTTCCTTCCCAAACAATGTGGCCAACAATGGATCCAGAGTAGCGAGTTCACCCTTCACTAATGCATGGTATGTCGTCGCGACACCCCGAAGCGTTTCGTCAGGCAGCGTCCCTTTTGAGACCTGCAGAAACACTTCTTCTGATAAGATCTGTGGCGTCATGTCGCGCTGAAGCACCTTGGAGACAACAGCGGCGATCTCGTGCAAGCTGATAGCATGTGATCCCGTCAATGTGACTGTGCGGTTCTCGTACCCGGACGCCTGCAATGAAAGAACGCCTCTCGGTCAGACACACACCAAAAGGGGCGCATGTCAACGTACTGCAGCCAGAATCCTCGCAGTCGCCACTCCAGAATCATCTCGAGACGCCCACGCCACACGTCCATCCCCAATCGGTATCGTCAACGACACCTCAGAGTCCTTCCTCTTCAACGCGCCCATATCTATGACCCCCAAATACAACGGCCAGTCCTCACTGTATATCCCCTGCCGCACGATCGTATACGTCACCCCAGACGCCTTTAGATACGCCTCAGTCGCGAGGTGGCTCTGCATGACCGCCGCGATACTGTCGTCCGGGTACGCGAGGGACGTGTAATAAATGTGCCGGACCCCGGCGCTCTTGGCGGCGTCGATCGCGGATTTGTGCAGGGCGACGCGGTTGTAGGATATGGATGGGTAGGAGATCAAAAGGATGTTCTCGGCATTGGAGAAAGCGGAGACGAGGGAAGCGGGGTCGGTGTACGACCCATGACGGATCTCGACACCGGACTCGAGGATCGCGGGGGAGGGTCCGGAGGGGTTGGAGAGCGAGACTACGATGTCGCTCGCTGGGCGTGAGAGTCAGCATAGTGTTTTTTGCCATACGAAATATGGGTAATGGTTCGCTCACCTGGAACATGGGATAGCAACTCCTTGAAGACGCGGGACCCTAGCTTCCCAGTCGCGCCTGTGAGAACGTATTTCACCATGTTGGTTGACGAAGTGGACCAACTTCAAGAACACGAATTGGTCAGACGATACTCTTAGATAACATTCCATGAATTCCATGAGTGGTGCTCGTGTACCACCCCTGACCGCGATCACTTGCAAATGTCTGCTCGGGAACATGCTGAAGGTGCGCGCCCGTACTGCGTACGGATACAACGTAACATACAGTACCTCATCAGTTGACCTATCTCGTGGCGGCCTAGGTCAAGCTGATAGAAACACAACTAGAGTGTAAAGAACGATGGTCAACGATAATCATTGTGGGTTACGGCAGGAAGTGCCCAATGGACTACGTACATGTGTCACGATGAAGGGCCGATCTTTGTAGATCAGACCCAATATTCGGGGTGCATTGTAGCACCGAGTCTTGGCAGGATTGAGACATTGCTTGTTCAGAAGGTGTGCTGACAATGTACATTTGAACGAAAGTAGTATCACCGCTGGCCGTACGCCACTCGTCCTAACGTTCCTCGGAAATATCCGGTTCGATCTATCTTAACATTGATCTTGATTAGATTAGATGATCGAAATCAAGCTTTTTACCCCGAGTCGGATCGCTCCTCGGAAACGTCACGGTCTTGCCAGACGACCCCAGTGTCCAAATTTCAGCTCAAGTCCATACGAGTATGCCCGTATCATCCTCGTCTCATATCCATATTTTTATCGACCTCAGAGGAGCATAAAAGGTTTGAAATGTACGTCTCGTTCATCGTACTACTTCATTAATCATTGGTTGAACATGGCACACTTATGGGTACTGTCACAGGAGAAAACTCTCCGGTGCGAAGCTATGGTCTATTCGTGACACAGGCTCACCGGCTGAGAAGGACGACTACACGACAATAGTCTTGATTCATGGGTACCGTTGGCACTCTGGTACGTGTCTCTGCAAATGGGAGGCTTGAGTCCACCCTTGAATGTGCTAACACGCATGCTGTTATCGTTCAGGCAACTTCGTACGCATGCTACCCTCCGCATCCGAGCACAATGTCCGTCTGGTCCTTCTCAATCGCCGTGACTACCCCGGAACCGTTACCCTGAGCGCCGACGAGTTCAAGCCCTTCCTCGCCGCTTCCGCCGATGACGACCGCGCGATTATTGAGGCGTGCACGCGGGATTGAGCTGTATGCGTTCATGCAGACCTTCGTGGAGAACGAGAAGATCTCGACGACGAAGGACAAAGGCGGGCTCGTCATCTGCGGATGGTCAATGGGTGCAGCACTCGTCACGCCGTTCCTCGTGTATGCCGATACGTTTGCTCGGTCTGGTGTTTATGTCCGGTACTGCGTTGCATATGGTGCGTTGACCCTTCCCATGATTCTCTGAAGTTCGTTACTTACCGACCATCTTGTGTTTTGATAGAAAGGCCAGCTGGCGTCCTCGGCTACGACCTCCCCGTCGGATCATACCACCCCCACCGCGACGAATCCTCCCTCCCATCGAATGCGCTCAGATATTCGTCCGCTGGGTGACAGGATACTACATCCACGACGTTGCCATGCTCACCATCGAAGACCGCGAGGTTCTGAGCAGCCCAACACCGACCATCGAGCAAACGACGCCGAAAGACATCGCTGCGTCTGTTGGATAGACGTCAGTGCAGCGGGACCCAAGTAATCGGACACGTAGTTCTTCGATCAGAGCGTCAAGACAGGGTTGTATGCTGCGATGAGGCAGGAGCTGTTGATCCCTGCCAAGCTAGGAAAGGAGAAGCGCAGGTGGTCTTGACGTTGAACTGGGGTTCATCTCATGCGATCAAGCGGTATGGGAGACTCCGTGGGCACGCTGGAAGATGTTGGAAGAACTCTAAGATGCGGACAAGGATGGGAGACCACCGTGCAGACGTTCTGGACGCTGAAAGGCGCAAATCACTTTGTGAGTGTACAGATATGGTGGTGTGAACATGCAAATGGGAGCTCATGGTTGCGAAATGCTATACAGGCCCATTGGGACAATCCGGAAGGATTTCTCCGAACCATCTTGGACTAAGAGGGAGACTGAAGCGGGACATCGCTGTTTCGGGCTGCAAGAATCGGGAGAAGTAGGCGCTTGTATACTAGGCACCTTTGCTAGTTGATGCCGCGATACTTTTCGACCTTACTGGGTACAAAGGAGTCCATTGTTCCAGCAAGTTGTTGTCGGCTCTGCTGTGATTCATGAAAGAGATCTAATGGCCGCTGCTCGCTGAGCTCCAAGTGGAATGGTCTGGTGTCCTGAGCCAGTTATCAGTGCTATGATCTATCTCTTTCTGTTCCTCCCTCTGATCATTATGTACAACTCGATGGTACAAGATGCCCTAAACTACTTGCAAATGCTCTCTCACACCCTAGCCTTGGCAATCCCAAGCTATTTGCAGATGATGACGAGAGATCTGACCTGGAAATCGAAATCGAATCCAAGGATCCTGAATTATCTCTTTCTCCGTACCTCTCCACGAGACTGATTCCGAACACGATATAAAGCTGCTCTCCATGGCTTGTTCCAAGCATTCCCAAGCCCCTTCAACTCTTGCAGTAACTCTCTACACGCGTTAACTTGCATACTTTCACCATGCCCAAGTACGTGCTGACAGGTGCCACTGGAGGGATCGGATCCCGAGTCTTCAAGCATCTGCTTGACCTTGTCCCAGGTGAGTACAGTACCACCCATCCTTTCCCCCACCACGTACTTACATGCATCATAGCCTCCGAGATAGTCGTCTCCCTATACAACCCTGCCGGTGCGACCCCTGCGATCACCTCTTCGGGCGTCGAGGTGCGTCGGGGGGACTTCAGCGACAGCGCGTCGCTCGAAGCCGCCTACGCCGGCGCCGAGAAGCTGCTCATCGTATCCTACCCGAGCATAGCGTACGAGGTCCGTGTCAAGGCGCACAAAGCCGCTATCGACGCCGCCAAGGTCGCCGGGATCAAGCACATCTACTACACATCCCTCGCGTTCGCGTCCGACTCTAAGGCCGCGGTCATGCAGGCGCACCTCGACACCGAGGCGTACTTGAAGGAGAGCGGTTTGACGTACACGATCATCCGGGAAGGGATCTACAATGAGAGCTGGCAGCTGTACTTTGGGTGGTGGGACCCGAAGGAGGGGAGTGATGAGGTCGTGATTCCGTACACCGATGGTAGCATCGCGTGGGCGTGCAGAGACGATCTCGGTGAGGGCACCGCCAAGATCATCGTAGCAGTGCGTACCCCTTATCTGTCATCTGTTTTTCCTCGTATTGATTTATGGTATCCAGGAATCCGGCTACGACAACCGCCAGGTCCTCCTCTCCGGCTCTCAATCAACCACACTCTCCGAGCTCGCCACCACACTCTCCGAGCTCCTCTCGCGCAAGCTCACCCTCAAAATCGTCACTCTCCCCGAATTCATCGCACACAACACGCCCAAGACTCCAATTGAGCTTATCGAATCCTGGTCGACGACGTGGACGGCAATTGGTCGTGGAGAGCTCGCAGTGAAGGATCCCCTGCTCAAGGAGTTACTGGGCAGAGAGCCGGTCACTGTTGAGGAGACCTTGAATAATCTGTTCAGCGGCAAGGAGGATGGTGTGAATGCGCTGAGTTATTTGGCCTAAAGATGTCTGCATAACTTCGTGGACGCTCATTTGAGCAGGAACCATTAGGATGCGATCTGTGTACATGTTAACAACCAATTGCCAATGTATGTATGAGTATCATCTTCCTTCAATCTTAGCCTTGTCGTACTCTTCATTGTCTTTCGTCGTTACAGCTATTTGCAAAATCATTCATACCTTAAGGAAATGACCGTGGTCATATTTGGCTTACCATGCATACCAGTCGTCACAAATGTTAGATTGATCCTTTGCTCGATACTGGACACCCTACTCCCACTAATTGCTCGCGGCTCACATGAACTAATCGGAACACTGTCTTCAGAACCGCAGCAATATATACAGCATCCATGCGAATCGCTGTTGCCCTTCCCGTCGCCACTAGTATGATCAGGCTATGTGAGGAGAATGCCACGCAAAGGACCAACGAGACTCATACACGGTATGTTCTCGTAGAACTTCCTTTCTATACGCTCTCTGATGAGGTTTATTTAGCGTCCGTTGTTGGGCGGTCTGGGCCAGCGAAGCGGCACAGAACATGGTCTGTGTGCGGCAGGGACCACTCAGGCTTTTGTCTCTACATAGCGCGACATCAGTCGCCCGTCTCCGAAGATAAGGACCTGTATGTGACCAGCGGAATAGATAGGAAGAAAGTCAGTAGCAGCAGTTTTGAGCCTCCGAAAGCTCTCATCAGGGGGCTCACCGCTACCCCGACTGCCGTTCTTCTGAGCTCACGTAGGAGACCTCCCAGTCCGTCGGGGGAGTACGAGGTGCAGTGTGCGACCCGGGACAGACTGGTGGTAGAAGGGGGGGAGGAACGAGTGGTGGGGGCCCTCACTCTGTCAAAAGAGAAGATCCTGTGGCTGAGACTGTCAAGGCATCACAGGGCTGGTCAGATGAGCAACAAGGTAGATATTTTTCAGAGACAGCAACAAACGAGCTACACTTTAATACACGGGTATGTTAGAATACAAAGAGTCCAGATTCTGAGTCCAAGGACCAATATGACATGACGGCGGGGAGGGATCAATGGGAGGATTTAGCTCCATATAATGACCTTCAGTCTATTCATCAATACAGCTTCCAGGCGGGCAGAAACGTCAGCAGATAACCATGGTGGAGGGACCCATTACAAATAGATTCCATAACTCGCAGGAAAACTGATATTGACACCAAAATCCCAGCGCAGGATGCTGCCAAGCTCCGAGCACGGTCGGGCAGTAACGCTTCGCTACACCGACAGTCTGGGCGCGCCTCAGTTACGTGATAACATGTGTGAGTTAATTGGTTGGCGTCATCATAGAAAGCACGTACGTCTGGGGTGAGATACCTTTGTTCTGAAGGTCGTGCAGCCCATTTACTGTTAGACAAGAGCGCTATGATGCCAGCATCGCAATGGCAACCACCACTAAGCTGTGACCGGGTCTCTCCGAGCATCGCTTTGACACGCGTACATGACTTGTTGCTCAGAAGACCAGCACTGATCCAGCGAGCGAGAAATTCCAGAACTTGATGATGTTCAAGGGATATGGGGTCCGGTGAGGGGGGAGAGTGCACGATGGCGGCTTTGAAGGGCAGGGATGAGCGAAGGACAATGTGCGAAGCCAAATAACGCGTTGAGATGACAATTGTGGCGAAGGAATCGACGTCTCGAAGGAAGTAGTTGACACCAAGGGGCAAGGAAGCTGGAAAGAAAACTCAGTGTGAATGATTGCTAGCGAAAGCTACAAAGACCTACGTTTCTCTAACTCACTTGTCATATCAAGATCAGGACCGCCACCGTCGTCGGTGACTGAGCTAGGGAGGACTGAAAACAGATGAGATGAGCGAGCGAGCATTCTCTATATCAACACGCTGCTACAAGAACACCCTTACCTCAACATCTTTTTTAGTGACTTCATCTTCCAAATCTCCTCCGGGATCTGTTTCAAGACAGCATGAAGCAAACGAAAAGGATTGTCAATGTGATGTGGGCGACGACCCACGAGATTTTTCCGCACGAGCCAGAGACTCAGCATGAAGAATACAACTCCCAAGCCTTTCCCTCGCATCCTATAGGTGGGAGAAGTGGCGCTGAGAATGCGCTCGAAGTACTCGGGCTTTTCAACGTGTTTCATTAATGGCTCGTTCAAGGTCTCCCGGAAAGAAAAGCACCTCTTTGGGACCGTCTAGTGTTGGATCCCAATCGCCCACGGTGATCGGGGAATCCTCTGTGAAATAGCGAGCGACGGGGCTGTCGTATTTTTCTCGAGTTTTCTTATGACACTGTCCAAGGACAAACTTATCGAGCTCGTCCAGTCGGTCATGAAATTCCGGTCGATTCCATGACTGGGCGGTAAGATGAATATGTGGAGACATTGCGCAGCGTACATTTGGTATGGGAGTTGACTATCATATGGACAAAGCGTCAGCAGAAATCAATACGGCAGTTGGACAAACTCACTGGTATACGTCAATGTCCAATGGCTCCTTACTTTCCGCAGACCTGACTTCAATCGCCATCTCTGCGTTCAATTGCGATGCATCATGTCTAGAGCTGCAATACAGGAGTGAACGACGTATCAACGCGACGTACCGATTCTTGACGATGCATATCGCGTTGTGCGTGGGATGAAGCTGAGATGTCGAGGCAATCACAGCTACATCTTCCACATCGTTAACGCTGCTCCCGTCATCTTGAGAAATGCAGACGGGCCCACGCGAGAGAATATAAGCAAGTCGAGTGAGGAATTCCGTTCCGTTACTGACGTCCTTAGCATCTTGACCAGAAGACGGCGAGACGAGTCGGACGGTTGACTGAAGTTGCTCGAGGAGCGCACTGAGGCACCAGAGACGAAAATGAACGTCTTGAATTGTCGTAGTGAGAGTACCAGTGTCTTTCGAATCAACGTCCGCAGAATGTCCGCTCCCCAAGAGGGGCGTTCTGAGCGCTTCTCAATCGGGGCTGTTGCACAATATGTACAAACAAACAAAATATTGCTGACGCCTCAGTGTTATTGAGAGTCTCCCAACTTATGTACAAACCGAGGTATCTCGAGTGTGTACCACTGTATCTGAATAGCGTGTCGATACGAGTCTCCTATGATGAAAATCCTTGCCCACAGCTATCCGACGGAATTTTCGCTGACAGCAGTACGCCATCAGTCTTCAAATCGCCGCGAGCTCATCACGTCGACATTCCTAAGTCCATACTTCGTCCCTACTCCAATTGCCTCATTTCGTCCGCCATCTCCCCCTGTTGGATGTTCTTTCTTGTCCTCTCACGACCAACTCTCCTCCTGTCCTCCACAATTGTCGTGTTGCCAAGTCGGAATGTCTAGCCTGTGTATGGTCGTGAGTGCGACATTTTCTTGATTACAGGTCCGTACCGTTACGCAGCATCCTTACAAGCAGCCGCGTGAGGACAACACTCAGCTCGTACTTGGCTCGTACAGCGCAGCACTCAAAATTGACAACAATGGTCTAATCAATGTATTCTGAGCTCTCCAGCTTTGAATCCTAGACCCTGATCATACATATCACTGGCAATGAATAAAGCTTGCCCACATATCACATAGAATGGGGACTCTGTTGTCTTGCAGGGACCCTTGATCATCCGATGTCCTTGAGTGTCAATAGTAACATGAACAGAGAATGTATAGAACCTCAGAAATCGTCATTACAGAGTCGTTAGTCGTAAGTATAAGTTGCTAGTCATGTCATGAGCAAGTTGTGAATCCGGATACAAGAGAGAGGAAGGAGAAACAGAAACAGACACACGGAGAACAAGATAGCAGTATAAGTATAACACCAAACGAAACACCAATAGAAGTGTCCCAGAACCAGGAAACTCAAAGTCGATCAAAACTACCTTCCGGAACAGATTGGAGGAACCCCGGTACCTCTCGCTGCAATGAAGGCATCTGTGACGCATCTGGTGGAGCAGAAGACCTACGACTCGGTCTGTCCCTCGAGGATCGCGGCGCCTGACCTGGTGGTACATAGCCATAGCTATGCCGCTTGACATTGTTGTGAGTTGAACGGCGTAATTGTGGCGCTGGGACTTGAGGCGGCATTCTGTCAGACTCGCGAGTACGAGGAGACCGGGGAGGTGAGGATAGCGTGGAATGACGTAGACCCGGGGGCGACGCAAAGACCGGGCTTACAGATGGCGGTGGGTAACCTGCTTGCGCTGTTGGTGACGGCAAAGAGCGTTGTCCTGCCTTCCTATGCGCGAATTGTACGGAACTGGAACGTGGTGAATCCCGAGAAGGCGACATCGCAGTGGGTGACTGCGACTCAGGAACTTGCACTTGGTTGAACTGATGCTGCCGATTCCCAGTCGATGAAGTAGCAGCAGGAGCCAGAGGGGAGGGGAGCACGACCTGTTCGCGTCTCATCGCATGTGTGCTTAGCGGGTATAATGTTCCCGTCAGATGACGACGGCGATCAGAGTAGATTCCCTGACTGCTCTGGCTCTTGACCTCTTCCCTCTGTTGGCTTGGCCCTGGCTCTGGGACTTGATAGTGCGCAGAGTCACGCATATGCGACGAGGGACGTTTCGGGGTTGGCTCCGTCCTGGGCTCTGAAGGGGTCAGAACAGGCAAGGGCATCTCAACGAGGCGTTCTTGACTGTTCACTTTCGGAGGACCCTCCACTACAACGGGTGCTTGCGCCATTATCGTTCCCGAGATATTCACCACACCCTTCCCTCCCAGCCGTACACCAGACCGATGCGAATTAGAGGATGTCGGGCCAGACCGATCGCTCAGAGCTTCATGCGAATGAGACGCATTTGAGATGGGGAATACACGACCGAGTAAGCTGTCTGCACGATCGGAGCGGGCATCTGTCCCTGGAGTAGGTGGTGACAACAGGTTGGGACTGGTCACAGGGAAGGGGTGCATTTGCGGGGGAGCTTTACGCTTCAGTTGTCGCGGAGGAGAGCCCGACAATGACGGAGTGGGAGACTCTGACAAAGGTTGTGGTAAGAAAATGGGAGGTATAGCACTCTGCGAAGGGGCTAGTGGGAACGAGTCCTCCAAGACAACACCACGGTCGCGAGTACCGCGATAAGTGCGAATCACAGACGGGGGCGGTGGGTCATGGAAATCCGGAGGCACTGCTTTCCGGGTTGGTGAAAGCTGTCTGGTCTTTCGCATCCAAGATGCACGACGGCTTGTCCTATGAGGAACAACAGTCAACGCGTCTTCATAATGATCTTGTTCAGGATCATTGCCCGACTGTGAGACAAAATTGAATGCGCCCCGCCACCAGGATCGCTGACCACGGGAATGTCCTTGATTTTGAAGAGGTGCTGGGTCAAGGTCGAGGTTCCCGATAGGTTCGTACTGTGTGTGACCACTCCTTGAACGTTCTGCCAACAGATGAGATTAGGTATTGCTAACAGAAGATATACGTACCTCGCCTACCGTATCCTCTCGTCGTCAACTCCTTCTCGATCTGCATCCCAAGACTCTCNCTCTTCTCTTTCCTGGTCTGATACCGCAGCCCATAGGCATAATCATCGCCCGATCCAAGCCATTGTCTCTCTTCNCCCACATGCACTACCTCGTCCACGTCTACGCCCACTNCAACACTTCTCTGTGTCTTATCCTCGTACACTGCAGTCTTCTGCTTCTGCGTGATATCGAACCTGGACTGACCGAACACGCCTTCCAGAGCAGCATCGCGTCGAGCTTGCATGTCGGTCTCACGACCTTTATATCTGTGGGCCATGTATANAATGCTGGCTCGCAATTCGCGGAAGGTTTCGGCAAAGTTCATGGCATGGCCCAAGGAGCGCAGACGAGCGGTACGGTCAGGNGGGTTCTTGTATGGCCTATACGTGAATGCTTTGATATGCAAGAAAGCGAATAGACTGANTATATCNTTTGGTCAGANAAATTAGACTGATGGGCAATGCGAGAACGTACACCATCTCAAANGTCTCGAGAATAGCCCCGAGCCCAATGTTAATGTTGTCAGCGGTCATGAATTGTGTCTGTATAGGTTGGTTTGGTCAGATGTCTCGGGACCANATGTGAGAACGTACATCTTTGACAACCCCAAATGTGGCCAGCAATGACAGAAACGACGCTTGCCAAAACGTGAGGAACACTGGTATATGTTGTGTTACTAACTTGATAAAACCACGATGAAAGAAGACGACGTGCCTACGGCTTTGACAGCAAATAGCTTTAGGATCGGCTTATGCTNCTTGAGGTGTATCGATACGGGCAGGTACATTTGGAGCAAACAATACATGGAAACGGAGACGGATATGGACACAAGCACTGTGATCTACGCGAGGACGTCAGAGGAATATACTGGCGAGCTGGAATAACGACTGACGTAGACATGTCCCCATCCGGGACTCCAGGAATCTTCGCAATACAAGCCAATGTAGTCCAGAATTACGGCCACGAGGGTCGTTCTGTGTTCAGGTTAATTCGAGAACAAATGATACTAGCAAANAGCCTACACAGGTCTGACAACACAATACTGCAATACACCCCACTTCATCATCTGTAGGAAATAGAGACCGTCCTATAGATACGGTGAATGTGGTCAGTGTATGAAGTATCCCACACTGAGCTTTACATACCGCAGGTTTGCTCTTGATGAAACTAAGAGGGAATATCCATTTCTGGACCTTCACACCTTTCCTACGAGCTTCGCGGTCGTTCTCGCGTGATAGACCGTTCTACCGCGCATCAATGAGACCAATGTTCTTCTTGTGAAGAAAAGCTACTGACCTTTCGGAAAATGGCCTTCTGCTCTTCGACATCAGGAGATAGGTACGTCAGGAGGAGGTAGAAGAATGATGTGAGTACTGTTGATTCGTAGCAATCTCGGAGCAGGAGCAAGGGTGTCGAGTGGTTCTTAGATGTCGTCAGAACGAGAACGCGTCTTACGAATGTCTGTGACTTACCCAAAACAGGTATGACGCGAAGCTAACAACGGAGTATATGGGTACCATGAACAGAATCCTGACGATGTCTGAGAGCTATGTGAGCCCTCGAGTTGTAGTATTCTGAGAGGACGCTACGCACAACGCTGCTCCTTTTTCTGTAACNAAATTTCAATCAGACATCCAATGTGTCTAACGAATACTGTACTCACATGGGTATACCATTGCAGATGCTTGTTTATCAGCCAGAAAGAAGTGATCATGGAGATGATCGTGAATGTCCCAGTGACAATCCATCCGACCTANAATGTACGCGTTCACACAACATGCCATTATCCGGGAGAATCTCAACGTACATCATGGGCTGTGNATGAAGGTGTAAGACTCGGAGTGAATTCGTGAAGGGTGANCGCTTACCTTGGAACACGATATTGCCATGCTGAATCAACGGTGGTCCTTCTGGGGCTACCTTCGCATGACATCTTCCATTGACGATATTGGCCATTGGAACCGATGAGATGATTTGCTTTGCAGTTCACTGTGNCACAGTATGTGTTGTCGTAACGGGTTCGACAGTGGGTATATGATTAAGTAGGTCGTAATGGGTCGTTATCTTAAGTGGGTGAGGTGCTGGGACCGAGTATAATGCATGGATATTTCAGAATACAAAAATCCCGCGAAGAGACCGTCGGTGGTTGTCCTGGATAGTGACGCGAGCAGGCCGAGGCTGCAGCACACAGCGACCAAGACTTATCCAAGAATCCGCCGTGACGCAACAGCCGAGAGCAAGAGGCGTGACATCATCCTCGTTGCAGTGTGTCACAGTCACTATCGATCGCCTGTCGCACATCACGCTACTCACCGCCAGCGTCCGACCAACTTCTTGAACGCATCCGGATGCAACTCAATCGCGTACCTTCATAAACATGAGAAGGATCAGCGACTGTCGGAATAGTATGTATTGACATGTAATTATTTTGAGCCTACTTTTACTCACATTCAAACTTTGGACGTGAACATCAAATTAGGATACTTATCCAATTTGTTAGCGGCAGACATGCGAGAACAGACAAATGTTCTCCAGACTGTCTTAGACTCGCAGTGTCAACATGAACTCATGTTAGATGCGCCTTTCACATCAACGTCTCTGTGTGGGGATCAAATGTCGGACCCTACCATTGTGCGTGCAATAGATATAACAGCCGGTGGTTGAGGAGATTCCGAGGCAAAGATGCATTTCAAGACCCATTATTCCGCTGCTGTTGACTTCGGGTTTCAGGCTTGCTAGCATTATATGTGGTAAGCAAGGTTTTTTGAGTATACCGATACGTTTTATGATGCTCAACGGCTCGTCTATCAGCACGTACCATAGATTAATGCGCCGGACAAGAAGTCATTGGTAACGGAGGCGATGCAGGTCGGGAAAGATGTCGTGAACATTACCATGCCAGCATGTCCGGAATTTATGCCAAATCTATTCCCTGTCGACCCCCGCAGAGTATCTCTTCGTCCGTCCTCAGGTTGAAGCTCGTTAATTGGTGAAGAGATCACTAGCACCCGATACATCCGCGACCTCGTCCACCAGCCCATCTGACTGTGCTTGAAGGCTCTGTGGTTTGCGAGGAGTTCAGTCTTGCGGATCCTGTTCCGACTACTACAGACTTTAGCAAGCTTATTACTATCTTGCGCTCTTTCCACTATCGGTATGATTTACATGCCAAGAACCAGAGCGTGGCTGATAAGGTTCAATCCTATCTTCTCAGGACCAACATTCGTGCAAGGTACTGGGTTCCCCAACCCCATCATTGTCGACTCCAGTACGTGTCGAGTATGATTCGGCAACATCAAGACCGACAGAAGCCCCATCGAATACCGTTGGGACTCAGACGCTCTGGTAAGTTTACAAGTGCGAGGTCGCTGAATGGATTGTCAACGATTCACAAATTTTCTCACAGGCCGACATCGCCAACTCTCTTTTGAATGGCTGCATCGCACCAGGCATCCAGTCATCTGGAGAGTGCAATGCTGTCAATGGGTTCTGGGCTAGGGCGTAAGATTGTTTGTTTCCTCATATTGTTGCTGACTGACAGTACTTTGCAGTACTTCCGGTTTGAATCGTAATCCGCGAACAGCGACACGATAGTCCGGCGATGTCCTGCAGAACCCACGGCCGGTTTTTTCCATGTTCTATATATCATTGCAAACAGCAAGGTGACGATCACAGGAATAATAATAGATGTCGGTGTTACGAAACAATGTTGAAATTTAGGGAAGAGAAGTGCTCGCAAACGTAAAAAAAAGATCGAGTCTGCGATAGAAATACAAAAATGGTTGTTCCTCTGATCCTGAAAGTGTCAAATCAAACGAATGAAGGTAAAGGTGATCAAGAGGCACGGCTGAACATATTCTTGATAGTGTTGTGTCGTCTTCGGGCTCTCTCCAAGGGTGTTAGGTCGTCTGCGTTGCCTTTAGGACTATCGTCGAGAACCACTACCGCTAAACGTATCGTCAATAAAAGCTCAGCCGCAAGAACAGAGTCACGTACGGGAAGATCCACTAGCTTCCGTTGACTGATCTTGTGTGCGGGCAGCCTTCCCATCTGCAGATCCTAAGGGCGAAAGTGAGGGAGGGCCCATGTTGGAATCTGACAAGGATTTCGGAAGCATTGACCGACGACGCTGTGTCAAAGTACAATGATCAATACAATAACAGATCGCGACCATTAAAACGGCAGCTGACCTTGTTTACTCCCGCGACGTTGACAAGTTCTAAGTCAACAAGGAACTTCTGTTCGTCGACTCTGGTCCGCTGCTCTACGCACTCTACCACCCACGCGATTCCGACTACGAGGGGTAGTGGTTCGTGCAGCAATCTAAGACTTATTGTCAGACAATTACCTTGCCATATAGGTATGATCACGAACCGATAACGCGTCAAAGTACTCATGAGTCCTCTCTTGTACACAATGTGCGTACACGTTTGACCTACCCTAGTCAACATCTATACCAATGGGTCAATAAGGGCCGATTCTCAGCGATCATAATTTAAACTCACCTTCGCACCCAGACCCTTGAGCATGTCCACAAACAAACCACCAGCGTCATCCCCATTGTCCGTCCGCACATCCACGAAAATCGTGCAATCCTTCAAAACCTTCAGCGAGCCAGACGTCGATCCACCTGCACCACCAGGTTTCGTCTTCGAGACGTGTGCTCCATCGGAAGTACCAGATGACCCAGCTTTTCCGAGTGCGCCAGGAGCTGTTTGCATCCCTTGTGACGACGATGGGAAGGTACTACTGGCAGAACGAAGCCCCGCACGACCTTTGCCTTTGCCCTCAGATGCGGGCGCGACTGGCTTTGGCGGTGTTTGTGGCAATGCTGACAGCGATTGGGACAGAAGTTGGGAAGCCATGGAGGCTCGACGGGAGGCGTTGGTCTTCCATGAGTCCGTTACACCAGGTTCGCGTGGTTTATCGCCGACCAATGATGGCTGCTCTCCATTGGTACTAGGCAAAGGAACAGATGCAGAAGATCCTTCGCCAGGAGGAGCAGGGGCGGCATCTCCAGAGGAGCCTTGGAAGAACATGTCCATGTCGTTTGTCACGTCTTTCACTTCATCATTTGCAGAACGTGAAGGTCCAGTCACAGCGCTATCTTCCATGTCTGTATCTTCTCGCATGAAGCTCGGAGCCCCACCCTTCACTGGGCTTCCTTCCACCATAGGCAAACTAGATTGTTTGCTAACGCGGTGGACCACTCTACTTACATTGGCTCCTGCCCCTGTGAGCGTACCTGCAGCAAAGATACCTGTTTTGCGTGATGGCATCGCCTTGCTTCCAAATACGAAGGGCCCCTTTGGCTTGCCGGCGATAATTCCTGAATGTAGGTTGATCCTCTTGGGGCCCTCTGCTGAACTGGAAGACGAAGACGAGGGGGCTGTCGCAAGTCTAGCTTTCGGAACCGGAGGGGGTAGCATCAGCTTCGAATGCATCTGCGTTTGCGGTTTCGAGGATGATCCTAGACGTGCACCCATGGTACCGACAGTATTCGAACGTTTCAACGGGACGGCCCGCTTGCTGCTGCTGTCTGATCTATTGGATCGCATGGCGATATTTGCGTCGTCTTTGGAGAGCGTCGATGTGGTTGGTGCATCATCTTCATCGTCTGTATCCCCACGGATGTCGCGATTGAACCCCATGCTTGTGTTCGGTCTCGATGGAGGAGGCATATTCAGCTTCTCCAAAGCTTGTGATAGATTTGAGAGGGAAGATGAGGGAGGCTGGGTCATGCGGGAGAAATTGAATGACCGAATGTTAGAGAATGAAGCATTTGCGGTTGAATGTGGTTTGGTGGGGGATCCAGGATTGGACTTCGCCGCTGAGCTAGACGTAGGCATGGCATACGAGAATGACATGGACCGTCGTCTACCTGGAGTCTTTGCCTGAGAAGGCGCAGCAGCTGACGGGACGCCAAGCCCTAAGGCAGAGGCATCTGTGCGAAAGGCTGAGCAATTGCTCGAACAGAGAACACAAATTGTACTGACTGTTAGAACGAGCAGCTCCCTTTGTTGCAGTTTCCGTGGTCGGATGATCATCTTTCTTCTTCGTATCCTTCTGCCTGAGCGACGCGGAACGCGTCATTCGTCCGCCCAGTGGGATCGGCGCGGGTGGCTGCCTTGGCTTCATGGATCGGACGCGTGATGCTGCAGGGGGCTTGACTTCAGAATTGGATGACGATGTAGTAGATACCTGCAGTCCAGTAGCCAGTCTAGGCAGACGGCTGCTGGTCGCCACAGGTGTCTTCGGCCGTAGAACATGTTCAGACATTCCCTCCGGTGGTTTCTCCTCGGACCTTTCTGCTGCAGGTGCTGTCTTGGATACCCATGGAGTGTTAGGAAGCGGCGTCAAAGGCGACATCGGAATCACGGAGCCTGAAGACTCAGGTCTCCGAGGAGTTAGCATGAGATCGTCGATGGGAGGTTTCTCGTCCGCAGGAGAAGTAGGCAACGATGGTAGAGGTGAGGAAGGTGGAGGAGCATCACTAGAGGATGTGGATGTGTCCAATGCCTGGAGCGTAGTCTCAGNTNAAGGCAGTCTCAGGGAGCTGGACCCTGTTGTAGGCGTGGCCATGACGATATCCTCAGAAGGAGGACCTCTTGTCTCACTAGACACGTCGGGAATAGCATCCATCGACGGGACGGTGGTAATACGAAGCTTTATACCAGGAGTGCGCCATGGCGATGGGGGTATACGATTGAGATCCAGATGTGGTACGGGAGTAGCGGTTTCGGGCGGGACCGACTGAGCTCGTTGCAGCCGGACGGGGGTATACTCTCTACTTGGAGAGGGGGCAGAAGAAGTAGATGATGGTTTCTTGGGAGATCGAGGAAAGTGCTCAGCAGGTTGTGCGTCGGTGCTCTCGTCGTCTAACCCGTGTCTGGCCCGCTTCAACTCCCTCTCCCTGAGTGCCACCGTATCCTTCAGCGGTGATGAAGGCCGCTTCGCGGGTACATCGTGATCCTCCTTTGCACTATGAGTAGATGATTGTCCAATGTCAGCCATAGGAGTCGGCGGGGAGTCGACATTGTGCTTGACGGTCATACGAGCTTGTTTGAACGGGGAGCGGCGGAGGGCATTAGGGTCGAGTTCAGGTAATGCCAACTGAGAACGGGTCTTGCGTGAACTGGCCATTTGGTTCTAGGGTCGATGTAGATCCATAAAACACAAGGACCACAGAAAGAGAATTTGAAGTACAAAGGAACGGTGACTAAAGAACAACTTTACAACTTTAACGATTCGAGCCGACGCGTTTGTTTGGCTCTATTTGCACCGCCAAATCGAACGCGGTCACCACGTGCTTCATAAAATGCATCACGTGATATACATTAAAACTCCGACGGACATTTGTGCAAAATCGCACTTGATTCATAAGAAGAGCCATAGAAGAGGTGAATATAGAATGCGATGCAATACATGATGCTGAGGTACTACTACATATGACAAACATATCTGCATAACGGACACTCTACACCACTAAGGCAGCAATTGGACTATCCGGGCTCGCTGGTCTGGGAGCGTTAGGTCCGGGAACCAAGTGGAAACCAACCTAGGAATCTAGACTCAGCCATAATCAGCATATCCATGATTACGGATTGCACTTACGCCGATGTGAGACATAAATCGGTTCAAATCCTCTTCCCTGCTGCTTTTAGGTCCGTCGTCGCCAAACCCAATAAAACCTTCACCGAATAGACCTGCCTCAGGTATCTGCAAGGGCTCAAGACCGTACTCTCTAACCAACGCCCTAGCGTCGTCTGGGCTGAGCCTCATGAGACCAGTGAGGTCCCGAGGGAAAAGAGGCGACGGTGTCGGAGGCGTCAGGTCGATCTCGAGCACAGCAGGTTTCTCTTGCTTTGGGAACTCCTCGCTGATTTCCAAAATGGGCACTGTCATAGGCTCAGAAGGTTCCTTCGGAAGTTCCTCCGGTGCTGGCGGGCTTGGAATAGCGCTGGCGGAACTTGGCTGGCGTGATAGTATGGGAGATGATGCGGGGGTTGCAAACGGTCTCACAAGAGGTATCAACGGTTCATCCAGTGAGTTCGAGCGTATCAAGGCGTTGTGACGTCTCGCCTCACTATACAAGGTTCAGATTAACTATCTCAGATGGAAACGCGGAAGATGCTCACGAGTTATGAAGACTAGCCTTCACTTCCAGAAGTTGGCGTTTGTACCTGATGGCCTGCTCACGCATGTCTTGTGGGATTTGTTCCTGCAGCTGTTCATGGCTGATATGAGCACCGCCAATACCGTGCTCGGAGACGGAGTCGCTCACCTCTCTTCGTACTCGCTCCACAATTTCTCGTTTGACACATTCTCGCACGAGAACACCAGCTATCTCCCTCAATTTCTCCTGCAACTGTCCATCCGAAATCTCTTCCTTTAGCATTGCCTTCATCTCGACCATACGTTGCTCTTGACGCCTATGCTGATCATCGAGCTGCTTGCGAACCAGACCGATCTAAAATGAAGGGATGGTGATGGGCACGCGCTAATATGATATGAGCATGCGAAACATACCTGATGAGTTGCATCGATTGCAGGTCCTAACGCTGCGACATGCACAGTCTGCTCCGCAAGAGTATCCATGGTAGATCCAACTGCGGTCAGCGTGAGTCTCATAGTCCCTAACAACTCCTCTACCGCCGCAACATCCTTTGCAACAGCAGCATTGCGTGCAGCACCGGTTTGCGTCGTAAAGGTGGTCAGAACGGATTGACCGGGTGTGGGCGATTGTGGCGTTGGGGATTTAGGAGGAGATACTGGATATGTGGGGGATACAGGCGCATCTTTTGCAGAGCCGTGTTCATCAGACTTAGGCCCTCCTTGGTGATTCGTCACATCGTAAGCAGACTCAGGTGCGGGATGTACGCTGCCACTTCCACTACCACCAGAGGGAGGCGGTGTTGACCATAGTGTCTGCGCTGCAGCATGAGGCGTTTTGGGGGTTCTCGGATTCTGCTGTGTAGGTTTTTTCGCCATGATCAAGTG
The DNA here is from genome assembly GCA_004802725.1 of Antrodiella citrinella. Taxonomy (NCBI): domain Eukaryota; kingdom Fungi; phylum Basidiomycota; class Agaricomycetes; order Polyporales; family Steccherinaceae; genus Antrodiella; species Antrodiella citrinella. The sequence goes on from SGPM01000065.1 coordinate 54,118, forward strand.
TGGAAAGTGGATGGTTCGTGGACGATTCACAGGAGAAGATCGAAATTAGACCGAGATGAAACTTTGAGTGGGTGAGGATTCCGTCCGGGGGTCATATAGGTCGGTCGAAAGCCAAGCATGATNTGATACACGATGAGAGCTGCGCAGCATGAGGAGTCCACGAGTCGCCTCGAGGAGCATTTGATTCGATGAAGATGTTAGTCAAGCAGAACGTGGCCTGTTACATGTCCTGTACATAAACACGGTAATCCAAATCGGGAGGAACGTCGGGATCTTCCGAGCAATCGATCCTCGTCGACGGCGACNCTGCGCTGCGCTGCAGTGACCGTGACTGTCACGGACTTACGGTCATTCCTGAGTCTGAGCCTAATTCACGGTCGCAATTGCAAAGCTATGTTCAAACGAGTTCTACACTTATCCATCTGCCATTCTTCTGTTTGATACTCAATCTGTNGTTGTGTGCGCTCGTAACGCGCTGTGAATGCTTGAGGTGGGTTACCATAACGCGTTTTCACTCGTGGTCATCAAACCAGTGGCCTGTGACAGATCATCTCTTCCTGAAAGTTGGANGCCAATTGGACGCTGCTCCTTGGCCGATAATCGATCCATGTACNAGGCGGATCTATTGCGATGCTGGAAATGACTAGAACAGCTCGGGGGAAGCTTGCGTTTTGCACAAGAACAGGCAAATCATNATGGTAGGAAGGTCCCCACATAGGTTCGGCACTGTACGTGTGTTCACAGATGNGGCTTCTTGTGGATGGGCCTCAGGGCTATACAGGGCTCATGTGTTGTACTTGAGACAGCGACAGTTTGTGTGCACTGAGGGCCTTGTTTTCCAAACTCTATTGTTCTTCGTGCCGTTCGCCTGCCACACAGAGTTNCAACTAGACAACACGCAAANTTTGTCTAGGCGATCCTGTNGGCACGATGGCTTACTCTGGAATCACAGGTGTCGCAGCAAGTTCGGTTCAACGCACAGTGCTGGCGGTGCAGCGTTACCCCACGGTGTCCCGTTTAGGCCAGACGCCTAGTCGTAGCGCCACAGCATTTATGCCGCACATGCGGTGGTAACTGCGGCGTTGTTAGTAGGCATTCACCGCCATTGTAATACATACATACCGGNCCGAGATATGTTGGGCCCCGTATATATACGGCGATCCTGCATCCNTGCTAGTACCACACAATCGCCCGCGCTATGGGAAGGTATATGACTACCCGACCACCTCCTCGGCGTCCACCACCGAAGCCTGCGAAGGCCACNAAAGCCACCAAGCCTCCTCAGACTCCTGTAGTCCATGCTCCCCCTCGACAACCAAAACACATTAGGTACGCCCTGGGCAGCGAACAAAGAACCTGTTCAGTAGCTCCGACATACGAGGTATATTCGTTTCCANTTCCAACCACCCCTCTACAATATGGCTCACATACCCACGCTCCTCACTAGGATGCCATCAAGTTAGCACTCAGAGCATTCCCGGAACTTTGGTCACTCGATCGAAGCCAAATAACATTCTCTGTGGCTGCTTCATCGAGCGGCGCCCAAGATGATGGCGGTATCGCACCCTCCGCGTGGGAAGCTGCNATGCTCCGTCTGCAGCCATCCCAGGTCATTCGTATACATGCGGATTACCCTACCCTCGTCTTACAAGATGTCAACGGGCAGATGTCCCTGCCAAAGTATGCTGAAGATGACGATGTCGAAGAGCTGGAACGAAGACGGTCAAAGCCCTCTGCAACACCGAGTACACACGCTTCCACTTCATCTGCATCCCTCCCGCCACCTGATCGGCCACGCCCATCCAGTCCGCCATTATCGCCGACTTCATCCACCGGTCATCCCGTTCCTCGGCCACACTCTCCCCCTAGAACACTTGCCTCCCTTCCTCAGACCGCTTTTCGCAAGATCTTCTCCAGCAGTGCAAAACGTAGCAAATGAAGTCATTAAATGCTTTCCGACCTTGCACATACTCCATTGAATCATTAGATTCTTCGCCTCCTTTTTTTTTGTTCAGCCGGATCCCCGTCAATGGGGCCGGTAATTTATAGATTTATATCCCGCATACTAAGTATTCTTCGCCTTCTTGATGCACACCTTTACATACCATTCGCCTCGTCATACCCCCCATTTCCACGGACTACCAGATCTACACATTTTATTTGTATTTGTATATACATAGACCGGATATACCACAACACCTCATTGTAGGGTTCTTGCGTAGGTAAAGAAACACATTCTCCCCATTCATGATTTCGAACAGGTGCGCTTCCCGTCTGAATGGAAAGATCCCGGGTGGCAAGTTTTGTATCGCCCTGTGCCATATATGAATGTCATCACCGGCAACGGAATCGGACAACTGAAGTACCGTGAGTCTCCGAGTGTCACTGAACAGTGCGTGTTTCGGGTATAACGCTACACAGGACGGTCCAGGACGGTCCACAAGGTTCAAGATGCATCCACAAATTTGAGAGCAGATACTTCGAGTAATGATCGCATCTGACATCATTGAGTTCTTCAGTAGATAAGCATGTCAATCGCGTTAGCAATACGATTCATCAGACTCCAGGGTACAGTACCGGGGGAGGCGCCAATTGTTAAGATGACTGTCGGACAACGGTCACATCACAGCGCCGCCAAGTTAGATGCTCGGTAATGCGAGCATTGCAAGTGACAAGGAAGTAAGTTTCGACCGATCCATCGGACGGAGGACAGACATTCGATTATGTATCAGGATCTCGAAGCACTACAATATCCATGTATGCACACTGCATGGCGTCAGCAGAAGAACTTTTTCATCATACAGGATCACGCACCTGTCTATGAACGACTATGTCGTAACAATGCTTTGCTCCGGAACGTAGCATTGTACTGCAGCAGGTTGTTGATGTCCCGTACCCAGTCATCCTCTTTCCCCGGACCTACACCTTCTCTGCTTTCATCCGGGTCAGCTATTGATGAACGGTTGATGCATGGTATTGGATATAGCGAAGCCCGGACTGTCACAGACTCTCCTGGACTGAGCACATGTGAGACCTGGCCATCCATCGATAGACCAGCCGATGCGCGGCTGCGTTCGCTGATCTATGAGGTCAAAAGTGCAGCCATTAAATGTGAGTGAAAGTTGCTGGCAAGAGGGAGATGAACTCACGCGTAATGAGATTGAAGACGAGGAAGGAAACACTAAGGGCCTGAAAGACAGACTACGCGGGCATATCGGAGTCAGGACTATGGCACTCAACGAGGGATGCACAATGGGGCCTCCCGCTGATAAAGAATACGCCGTCGAACCCGTTGGCGTCGAGACAATTAACCCATCTGACTGCAACGAATCAAATGAACACAACACGAGGCATACGGAAGGTCATATTACATACCACTGCCTCAGTTAGATGTTGCCCATCAACGAATACGTCGATGGTATTGAGGTGTGGACTTGACCCTCGGTGCAAAGCGACTTCATTCATGACCTGCCATTCTGTATGAGGTGATTACATTCCGCGCTAGACCTTGCGAGTAGCCAGGTTCACTAACCTTCAGAATCCGTCCCTATTTGAAGCCCATCCTTGTCCTGAAATGTGCAGGATAACCGCATTCGATGTAGGACGGCAGCGCCACCTTCGAACGCGCCGTCGATTGCTTTGGCAAAGTCATCGATGTCTGCAGATAGTCGAGTCAGAGGTCCGGCCGATGCGGAAAATATGGTCACATACGGAATGGTAGTAGAAAGCCCAAGGTACCCATAGAAAAGCTTAGGACACGTGGGACAGCGCCGACTTTGAACAACGAAGAAGCATGTAGTATTGTCCCATCACCTCCCAATGTTACGACGAGATCAATGTTCTCCGACTTGGGGCCTAGTATAGGTTTGTAAGAGTATATATGACGTATGGAAAGGTTTGCGATATCACCTTACCTGGTCGCCAGACGTGTACGCCCTCAGGTCTATCCGGACGGTCTTCATGATAGACTTTGACGTCAGGGTATTTCTTCCATATATAGCTAACAGCAGTAGGTGAGTAATGCGGTTCGCATCGCAGAAACCGAGTGACGTACCTAAGTAATGCCTGGATAGCATCCACCACCGGCTTCGTCCTCAGCTTGTTCACAAGTAACACGGATTTAGGTTGTTCAAATTGTTTTGTTGAGCTATCTTAGGAGCACAAGAAGTATCAGTGCATGTCCCTCCCGAATAATATAGTCACGTACGTGAACTTCTGTTCTGCTAGTTGCCGTGTGGTATGCAGTCGCCGTCTATGACAGACGTTACGAGCCGGGGGAATTGTGGAACGACATGAGAGAAGCAACCGCGGTGAGGATCGTGTATAAAAAGGCCGTAGTCTGAACGTGCATGATGCTGTGGCTAGCATCTTGTTCTTTTGGAGGAGCGGCAGGTATATCGAGTAGAGGTCCGAGTCAAGTCGCAGTCGTCCCGGGTTGCGGCTTCAACGAAGCTCGGTGTGCGGTTGTTAGCGGGGTATTTCCAGTACTTTGAGATGCACTCGAGACAATAGTGGTAATAATATGGAAAGTCTTGATGTGGCAATAGCTGTGGCCACAGATGGTCGTTCTGGTGTGTCCTTAAAATCCTGCTTCCGCAAGTAAAGGTCAATCGCCCATAGGCGCTGATATAACGCGAAATCTAGTTTGTTGTAGGGTACATACATAACAGAAAAGCTACAGACTAACTGGCAGGTACTACAAAGCAAAGTACAACAGACATAATAGTACGAAATAATTGACAGAACGGAGGAAACCTGGGCGTACGAGACAATATACGAGGTGCCATTCAAGCGTCCATGGAGGCCAGCAGTCCAAACATGCCACCCTTCACTGCAGCTCCTTTCCCGGGCCCGGTTCGACGATTATTCTGAGTGCGGCCGTTCTGGTCGGAACCGAGACCCTTGGCTTGCTCCCTCTTGCGCTTGGTCTTCTCCGACTCCGAGAATGCATCGTCCAGCCCGTGAACGGTGGCATCCCATAGCGCGGCTGAAACCGCACCGGGAGGCACGGGCTTCATATTTGTAAGGAACTCGTGAAACACCTGTCCTGAAAACTGAATGGCGGGTAGAACTACGCGGTTTTGGAGGAGCAGGATCTGGGCGAGTCGAACAATGGCCACGAACGCATGCATTATTTGCGCCACGAGCTGGACGTTGCGGTCCATAATCGGAGGCGGTGCGTCCGGCTCAACCAAGTCCCCAAGGTCAATGAAGGAAGCAATAAAGCAACGAGCTTCCTGCTTAGTCCACCGCTCCTTTACGCGTTCCTTGCTTCCATTGGAACGTGCGCGCAGATCAATCGTTGAAACCGTCCATCGTATGGCCAGCGCAATGATCAGCTGCTGAGGTGGGAGAGTACGGATGGGTATGATGTCAGAACGGAGGGCCCTGAGCAAGAAGGTAAAGCGATCATCCTCCGACCGTAACTGGAGAGGTATGCTCGAGACGGGTATATCGTACTGGCGCAAGACTTGGCGAAGGGCAGGAATAGTGACCTCCTCTGAAGTAACTCTTGTGCCACGGCGGAGGTATTCCATTACAAACTTCCCCTTCGCAGGCGGCGGAGGAATATTGGAGGACGACACAGATACTGAATCCGCTGTCAGGTCGTCAACAGAACCATTAAGTTGTTGCAAGGCACCGCGCAAAGGTGCTAAAGGATCCTCGTCATCCGATTCTTCCACAACATCAATAAGCTCCTCATCTTCTTCATCTTCTTCCACATCGGACACTTCGTCCCTGTTGTCCGGTAGTACGAAAGCGTCATCAAGCACGGCATAGATCAGCTCATGAACTAGCCTCGCGATACTTCGCCCGACACTCTCGTAATCTGGGTTTTCTAGGAATTGACGGTGCCAGAAAGATCCCGTATGCACGACGTCAAACATACGTGGGTCCACGTCTCCAGCTCTGTAAGCAGTGATGTATAGATTCCGTACCGTAGTTTGTAGGTCAGGTTCTGATTCCACAATGGTATCCGCGGGTAAGGGCTTGGAGAGGTATTTGACGAGAATGCATGTGTCTTCGTCATGAAGAGGGCAGAGAGGCGAGGACCACAAGCCGTCGGTATCCGCATCCAGCTCGTGTTTAGGTATAGCATACTGGAGTGTCGCTTCTACGATCCGTTCGACGATTTGTTCTCGTTCGCCGGTAGACAGCAGTTCAGCAGAGCGAACCATAAGTGTTGTGACCGCCCGCTCAATGAGCTGCATGACGCTATTGATTTGAATCTTCTGCTTTCCTTTCGCAGGCGCAGTAAGCGCAGCGTCCAGGATGGATCTAAGAGTGGTGGCAACACGTGTGATCCGCTGGGAGTTTGACAAAGCACGATCAAAAAAGAGCCATTGCAGGTTTGTCCGTTGAGAAGTCGTCACAGACGCCTCCTTCGCACCGGTGAAGTCGTTTCCAACCAGTGCGCCCAACAGAGGTAGCAGCGAGACAGGTAATTGCAGATGTGTCGCCAACCTCGACGGCGAGTAGATGACAACTGACAGCTGCAGCTCGCCGTCGCAGTGCGGAGGAATCAAGCCTTCCATTTCACCAGCCTGTTTGCGGTGGGCTTTCCTCCTGGATTTAGCGACAACAGTCTGGAAATCGCCATCGCTCTCCACGGCTATTGAGCTTTCCTCCTCTGCATTGGCAGCGCTCCACACCATCTGCTGCATGGGAACATAACCCTGGTAACCATCTGCATTCAAAACTACGAAGTCAGAGTCGTTTCCGACCACAAAACCCCGAAGCCTAGCCGCGAGCTCCACAGAGAATGGATCTCCTTCTTCATCAGCAAAGTGTATCTTTAGACGGCCGTGCGAAGCTTCAGGATCAGACTCCATAGCCTGCACCATGTTAGTGAGGGTCCGAATGCACGTCAAGTAGGACAGTGGAGGAAGCATGGCAGTTTCACTGAGAAATCGTGGCCGGGACCGCGAAGCAGCAGAAGTGCGGAAGAACAGCAACGAGCCTTGGATGGTGGTCTGGGTAATCCGAGCTGAGATGGTAGGGAATTTGAGCGAGGGATACGGCCCTGTTCAAGCGTGAGGCAGTGCACAGCCATCGTCAATTGCGGATACGTTGTGTAGTTAGCGAAAGTGGAATAGACAACGTATGCATAACATAACATACCATCAAAAACGAAGTGCAACTCCAAGCCAACGCTGAGCCACGCTTGCACTATGCGTTCTACAAGCTTCGCAAGCTGAGGGTATTCACCTCCATAAACCCATGGAAGTCCCGAAGATGCTACGACTTCATAGATGAACCTAAAGCAATGGAAGGTTTAGAGATTCAATCACAGCTCTTTGAAGTACATAGTGCTCACGACCAGCCATCTATGACGAATACTGTCGGACTAGTATTGGATTCGGTGGGTGCAGATGAGAATATTTGACGTTGGGAGAGCGCGCCATAGTGTTCGGCAAGATAAGTTGTAAGTCCATGAACGCCCATGTGAGATTCTGCAAGTGTTCTGGCAGTAAGATATCATGCAGGGTTGAATGAGTGTATCCAAACGGGAGCACTGAGGCTGGATTGTGGTAGTAGAGCGGAAGTCGAAACGCAAAATAGAAAATCACTGCCAATGATCAGCCGCCGGAGGGCATTGGGCGTCAACCTGATGAAGTCATTGAACATTCCTCTTCTGAAAGAAGCTCAAATTAAGTACTTAGTAAACTCTGACCTCGTCAAAGGGAAGAAGGCAAGGTGCAACAACCCTCGAATCTGATACAACGATCTTCAAAGCAGCAAAAACCTATGACAAGAGTGGGATTTGAACCCACGCTCCGAAGAACTAGATTTCTGGTACATAACCTGATTCTAGCGCCTTAGACCGCTCGGCCATCTTGCCTTGCGAAGGTGTTCGTCGTGTCAATACCTATTCGGGTTCGTGTATCAGACACATGGCCTCTTAGTATGTAGTTCCGCACATAAAAGTAGCTGAAAAGTCACATCTGCTGGGGAGTCGGGAGGTCCATGTCATGTTTCATTCACTATTATTAGGCTCTACCAACATCACAAGATTTTCGACAGCAGCTAGATATCGCTCAATAACATCTGTCATATGGCTGAGTTCCACAACTACTGGAAAACGGATGTCGAATTCTGCGGGAGTAGGAGCACTGAGAACATTGTTCAACGCCCTGGTCTTTTATCGTGGTTGAAGAACGCTCACTCTAGGTCGACACTGGATGATGGAGGTTCATGCAGAAATTCAGTAAACGCGACAATCAAGTCGAAGGTCTTCTGGGCTGTCTCGGAAAGGTCTGTCTTCTCGTCTTCGGCCAAATTTGACACAAAATGGTAGTAGCACGCCCACTCGAACGCGTCCTGCGGTGGTGTTTTCTCGACCTCCAGGTACTCTGAGAAATAGAGGTGTAGGTGCTGCTCTAGATCTGCTTTGAGGGCATCGTCGCTGTCGTCCTCGACGACAGAACGCCGAAGCATGGTGTGTATATCCTATCAGTGAATCATGTTAAGACAGGACGTGCAAGTATGATGAGAGAAAAGTCACCATGGCGGCCAGATTGTGCACAACCCATCGCAGGTCAGCGCGAATATTGGGATCGCGGGACCGAAGTAGCTCCGCAATCTCAGTTTCAGTCGCGTTGAGATTGTTATAGCCTTCATGAAGTAGCTTATCTGCAGCATCTCCGAGTGCGCCGCATAGCATTTCAGTATTTGCCAAGAGCATCAAGAGGTCCGGAATGCTTGAGACGATGAACGTCGGACGCAGTATGTTTCTGATAGTGTAGACCAGGATTTCAAACGAGGGACACTCTTCAGACTTTTCAAAACTGCGTGCCACATCTATAATGAGATTTCACCATTATTCAATCGGTCTGACACAGAGCATGATCGTCATACCGTTCGCCTTCCTGAGTTTCTCGTAAGAGGTGCCAACGAAGACGTCAGGCGGGATAACGACGGTAGACCGTGTCTGTACTTTTTCCATGGCTCGTGAATAAGTGCAAGGACCAGTGACCAGGATAAGGTTTCGGAAGAAGTTCGCGTTCAAGTTGTTCAACGTTCCCAATATAGGCATGAGCGTCTGTTGAATTACGCCGCCCATAAGGTTGCATATGGACCACACGTTAGAACGGTACTACCACCACAGGGCTGCTATATGTTTCCGCTCGAGTCTTGTTCTATTATTGTGCGTATTACTTATGATCTCGGCGGCCGAGTAACAGGCGATAGTATTCAATCAGTGGCGTCCAGCCTGAGCGACGGAGATGTTAACCCCGAGTCATGGCAAGCTGCTGTACATGTCTCAGTCCTACGACTTGTGTTGCTCGCGAGACTGAGACTGACACCATGATGACCCTTTGCGGGCACAGATGCCACGTACCTATAGCATCGGGCCTATACAGGCTATAGCAATTGCGCCTTCAAGCTCGAGTCGTTCCGCCGGAGGCAGATCGTGGATTCGGACAGGAAATTTTCAGTAACATGCATATAGAACATTCCGCTTCAGATTCAGGTCGGAGAGGTCGGTCAATCTCTGTCAATCCTCATCGCGCTGGATATAGTCATCTCGTCATCTCAGCACAGGTGTCACAGGGTGTCACTAGTAGTAGCTTGTTCCACAAGGGACTTCCAAGAGCCTGAGGCTGTAATTTTCCACGAGTTCAAGATACCGAGCTCACGCGATTAACTTCGTGTTTATATGCCGGCCAAGCATAAATGTCCCCGTGTTTGGTGGACTGCCCACACTTCCAGCCAGTGGAGTCCCCCAGATCATGGTTGTCCTCGATAATGACCTTGCAGCTCTCATCGGGTTTGGGTGCGAGGCACTGGTCTACGGTGAGCACAAACCTACTCTCTCGGTGTCATCTGACTCAGTTCATTCGTAGGTGTCTACATCGTCATCTTCTTGATGTCCCTCAGTTTTCTTCATGGAGGACGATCGACGTACGCTCATCGGTTGATGGTCTTTTCCACCACCTTTCTGTTCCTTCTGTGTACGGCCCATTTCGCGTTGGAGTTCACCCACTTCTACACGACGCTGGTGAGACCTATTTCTAGCTCTACATTGAAGCTTTAGTCACGGGCATTTAAAAGGCGACGACGGGTGTTACAGGATATGCTGCCGAAACCAAAGACCTGTTCGGTGCCGACATCCTGATCTCGACGATCGACTTGGTTGGCGATTGTGTACTTCTCCACCGCTGCTGGCTGGTCTGGGGAAAGAACTGGTGGGTCATTGCTCTGCCTTTCTTGACTGCTGTGGGCGGGTTCGGTGAGTAGCTTTCACCATTCGATCGTACCTGGAGGCTGATCATCTCTCAGCTTGTGGCATGACGGGCCTCGGGATCCTCCTGAATACAGACCCGACTGCCCCTCAGGCCCCTCCGTCGGTTCTGCCGTTGGGTACGGCAAGCTTCTCCCTGCCGCTAGCCACTAACTTCTTGATCACGCTCCTCACCGTCACTCGGCTGTACATGTTGGCATCGAAGACGCGGCGCGCGTCGACGACCACAAAATCGTTGCACACCAGCAGCTACGTGAACAAGGCCGCGATCATTGTCATCGAGAGTGGCCTTCTCTATCTTGTTGCCCAGCTAGTCTTCGTGATTCTTTTCGCCATCGGGCACCCGGCGCAGGGAATAGCTGCCGTGGTAGCAGTACAAATCTACGTAAGTCTCACCTTTCCATGTGCCGCCACATAACCCTGATGTGAACATTCGCCATATTTTACAGGGAATCGCGCCTACGCTTATCTCGTTCCGCGTGGGCATGGGAGTGGCCACGGACGAGTACGAGATGTCGACAAAACGTTCTGGCCCAGAGTGGAGGCTATCATCCCGACGGGGTGCTATACCGACAAACACCACGAACATCTCCGTGCACACGTCGGCGGAAATCATGACCGATTCCCTGTCGGATATGGTTCTCTACGGGAAAGACAACAAAGACATGCGGTTGGGAGACCATCAGGGCTTCACAGAGTCTCGGTTCGTTGAGGATGGCGCTAGCATGGCATGATAGATGGTAAAACTTCGGAGTGTAGACTAGTGTGAGTGTCCATTCGGTGGTTTCACACAACCTTGTAGAATTATCTGGCTCCGCGCTCAGCTTTGATGATACCACGCTCGTTTCTTGAACTTTTCCTTACCTAGTTATTGATGTATGAGTACTTCTTTGATGCGGTCACCGGTCTGTACGCTAATCTTACTCCTATGTTATCATATGTACATCTTATCGTCCCAATGATTGCGTCTTGTCGACTGCATGATACTATAACACAGACGACACGGACAACAGCGATCTGGCGTGGAAAATGATTCTGCCCCGCTCTACAGCGCCGGCGTGTACTATCCCGACAGGCAGCACACGACCTCGACGCCACAGAATGTGAAAACTAGCTCGGTCTCCAATTGCAACGGACCAACGCGACATTGGTGGAGAGGTCGACACATGGTGTTCATAGAGACCGAGCTTAGTCGATCCGTTGACTTCAGCCGCAAACATGTACGCGGCGTTCGCTCAAGTAAGACACTTTCCTTATCTTCTGTGGTGAAGAATATTGGAAGGTACGACATAGCGGGCTTGATAGTTGCTGATAATTAAGTCATCCTGTATTTCAAGCCGTGTTCCTGTCGACTGATCATGAGCGAAAGTCGTCTCGGAGTCGATGCGACGCGGACGGTATATATGCTGACGACGGCGAATGAACGCTGAGCGCTGAGTAAGAGCTTTGGGTCTTATCGCACAAAAGTTCAGTGACCCCGTAAATTTGGTGATAGTGATCACAATAGCATATAGATTGCGAGCGTATATTCCAGAAGGTGTGGTTGAAAACCTCATAATCATACACCGGTAAATTCCTCCAGGTACTCTGCGGGATGACTTCGGTTGAGCAGCCCATCTACGAAGAGTACGAGACATACCTCTCGTAAGTTCGAATGCCGCAAAAGTGCTGGCAGCTGCAGGGATACTGAAATAAAGTGTCAGAAAACGTATTGAGGCTACGTTGATGGGGAGCAATCGACCTTCTGAGCACTGAATGAATTAAATGGCGTATGTTAGTATCGACAAATATTGGAAAAAATCGGCTACCCACGAGAGGGGGACAAGCCCTTGAACAATCCAGCACTATATTCACCGAGTGAGCGCAGCCCCACTGATGAGACCCGAGGACACTTACACTCCAGACTCCGCCACTATCGCCCTCAGCTCGCGAGCGATGTATTGTACAGGTGTCCCTGTAGGCGGCGTAGCGCGCAGCTGTATACGTGACTTGACGACGTCTAGAAGTGTTGCGAACTTCAGTTGGAATGTCAGTTCAAGCAATTTCATCAGGCACACCTAACGGATAGCAGCTCAACCAATATGAAATCTAGGAAGCCTAGGGTGAGCGACTGCTGAGGTGAGGGTGTGTAGTACTCACGCCTCCTGTGGAGCCACTTGCCAACAAAGCCCACACTGGTATATCAGACCCGTATATGCTCCTGAATTGTCTTCTCGAAAATTCAAATGCTGTCACCGATCACTGATAGTCAGGGCCCGCGCAAATATTGAATTTCGTCGGTAGAGGCTTACCTGTATAGAAACTGAATTTGTTATTAGAATTAGAGTAACACGATAGACAAGAGCACAACACACCCAGCATATGCAGGAATTTCCCTGGCAACAGTGACCTATCGATCTCTGTTATGAGAATACACCAAGGTGGTGGACTGAGAGCACCGTACCCAGTATCCCCGCATGACCCCTTTCCTAAACCCCCATTCACGCCACATCTCCCTTGCGACGGTTCGCAGGTTCTTGTCGTCTTTCGCACCATACTGACCTTGCATGCGTACTTTGAACATCTCCGCTGTGAAATAACTTTACAGTGAGCCCCACTCAAGATACCGGCCTTTCAAACACACTCACCCGGACTGGCCAAGATAGCATTCGCAGCTCCAGCCATGGCACCCGCCGCTGCAGTCTCCTTCAAGGATAGCTGAGGGAATGGCGAGATGATACGCTTCGAAGCACCATAAGCAGCGAAGAGCAAGGAATTGACTCCAGCGATGCCGAGCAGAGGGCTCGCCATTCCTTTCATTGAAACAAGTAAGAGATCCCTAAGCAATCCAAAGGCCTCTCAAAAAGGCCTCTCACCTTTGTATAGTCCTATGAATCCCTCCTTCTTCAGAGTCTGCGTGAGGATATCCATAGGTCCTTTCTAAACTTTCATTAGGTCTGATAGTCACGCGATAGTCACTACAGTGCAACTCACGAACATCCCCTCTAACATGATGAAGATGAGTGCATGATTCCACGGATAAAATCGCATCACTCACTCGGTGCAATCTGTGCACGAGTCTTGACCGTATCGAGTGGTTGGCCTACCAAGACTTGCGCTGCACCACCGACACTGCCGGCTAAGAGCTCGTTGACGGTCCTCATGTCGAACACCATGGTGTCTTCAGGTATAAGAAATCAAGAGAGACCAGAACTGGACTGAGTCAACCTGCGAGAATATCAACATGTCGAGAAACTTTCGGTGGCGAGACTGCTGCATGGGTCGATCGCGTCTCATTTCGTGAGATTGCAGTAATCCGGCCACGTGGGAGACTCGAGATCTCAGATTTCGGTGCAAACATCTCCTTCCTGCTCAGAGTCAGACCACTTACAAGCATACCCCTCACGTCTTTTATACCACATCATCTCATCATGGGAAAGAAAGATGAGACAAAGGCATCCAAGCCGTCCACGAATTGGCTCGCTTTGCAAAAGGTCCGTTCTTGAACCATTCTCGTTATTTGCAAAATTGTGCTGAACATAGACCTAAGTAGAGTCTGCCTACCTCTTTGCATGTGCGCAAGAAACGCAAATTCGAACATACAAGCGCGTCACCTGTTCATGAAACAGTCGTAGACGACGAGACAGACTTCGTTCGAGGTCATCAGCCATTCGAGCCTGTCGCTTCCACCTCTGCAGCTGCGTCGTTCGATGGCTCGTCGAGCAAAAACGGAGAATCATTAGCTGAGCTGCGTAAAATGATTGCGGGAGAACTTCAGTATTCGGAGAGTCAGACTGCGTGAGCTTATGTCCCTTTTTTATGTATCTGGGCCATTCACCTAAACTGCGACATATTCTAGACCGGGAAAATATTTAGCTTTGGATTGCGAGATGGTCGGAGTCGGCCCTGAGGGCGCAGAGTCGTCACTTGCTCGCGTCAGTATGGTCAACTACTACGGTGCGATACAATTGGACGAGTTTGTCCGGCAGCGAGAAAGAGTGGTTGATTACAGGACACAATGGAGTGGTATACGACCGAGTGATATGATCAAGGGTGAGCATCACATCCTTTCGTAATCATCTCGCATCCGCTCAATCTTCTATCAAGCAAAACCCTTCGAGGAAGTACAAAAGAAGGTAGCGGAGCTCATCAAAGACCGTATACTCGTAGGACACGCCATTCACAACGATCTCAAGGTGAGTCAGATCCCGTCCATTCCTGCAGTCTCGCGTCCTCAATCTATACATTCCAGGTTCTGCTGCTCTCGCAACCCCGAAGTCTTGTCAGGGACACGCAAATCTACGCAGGGAAGCACAAAGTGACGAAATCGCGCAGACCTGCTCTCCGTATGCTTGTCCAACAGGAGTTAGGCGTGGCTATACAAGAGGGAGAACATTCATCTGTGCGTATCATTCATGTCTTATCTATAGCGTCGCAACTGAGTGTTGAGTGTTGATTATCAGGTCACGGACGCGCGCGCTACGATGGCGGTATACAGACTTCACCGGAAGGATTGGGACAAGGGTGTCCGCCCACCAAGGACCTCGGCGTCCAAGAAACGCAAAGCTACGGAGGATGACAGTGATGGAGATGACGACGATGCACAGGGTCGCAATCCGGCGAAAAGGAAGAAGAGTAAGAAGCAGGAGAAGGCGTTCCCTGGCGGCGGACGGAAGGGTGTGAGTTCCGGTCTGTCAACTGTCATTAAACAAGGAGATGGACGGGATAACCCTGGTGGTGGGTCGGGTCAGCGGGTGGAGAAGAAAAGTGAGTGGTGGACAGAGCTCAATTCGTCATCGGGGGCGAAGGGATCTATGAAGTTGAAGTCCAGGTGAGGGTATTGGAATGCTTCGCAGACAAAATGTTACATGTATATACACAGTTATATAAATACACATGTCGTGAGCTCCGAACCAATCATACATATGCGCAAACCAAGCGAGAATGTCTAAACCAAAGTACAACAAAGAAAATAATGACGAGAGCAGAATAGATATACAGCAGGTCTAGAAGATTACATGTAGTACATAGCAATACTTGGGCTCCAAGATGCGAACGAAGAACAACCACACAGGCATGAGGATCCCAAGGGTATACAATGTGCCAAATAACAGGAGAAAGCGTTACAGCATGATCATAAAGGATACAAAAAAGAAAACCAAAGAGACTCAGCAGATTGTCCATGTTCAATAATTTTTACGGGACTCCTGGGAGCGCGCGTACGAGCCCGAGAACGACTCCGACTCGAAGTCCAGAGGGGATATAGGCTGCAAAGGAGGCAGAATAGCTCTCGAGCTACGTCGCCTGTCCACGCCAGCGTGTTCCTCCGCAATACTCTCAGCGCGGCTATGGCCGTGAGTCTCCTTCTCCCTCTCCCTCGGCGGCTCGCCCAACGTCCTGATGCTCCCTGCCCGACTCCTGGACCCAGCGTAAGGCGACAAAACACCACTAGTGACCGTACCCGAGCGAGACCGTGACGGCGGACTCTGGGGTGGGGAATAGAGGAACGGAGATGTGGGCAGTGGGCGTAGCGCAGGACTATCTTTTTTCTTCACGTACGCGGTGGTGTGTGAGGAAGGGCCGCGAGAAGATTGTCGAGACGCCGACAAAGGGTGCAGAGAAAAGGATGATGGGGACGTGTGCGTTTGAGCGAGCGAGGACGAAGACGCCATGGCAGCTCGTGACCTCCCTCGGGCATCTGACTCAAAATACGACGACGAGGTGCTTCTCCCTTGGGGATTGGGGGACTCATCATATTGCGGTGTGTGATGCGACTCCGACATTCGCAGGTAAGCACGGGAAGAGGAGGGTGAGTCAGACACCCCAGAAGCATCAGGTGCCGATGGTGACAGCAGATTGTGGTTTGCAGCTGCCCCAGGCCCCATGGGAGATGGTAATGGTAACGCATTGCTTGACATGCTCGCCCTCCTCAAGTTACTTGGCTTCAACCTAGACTCCATCGGTGTCCTTGCAGGCCGCTCGGACGCTACGGATGCAATAGACCCTGAGCGTGAACGCATTGCGCTGGGTGGCGGACTCGTGATCACCGCAGGGCAAGGTACTGCGTTGGACGCAGCGCCAGAGGAGGTCGAGCCTGAGCTGGAACTCACCACGGGGTTCCTGAATGCAGACGTGAGGTGTGGCGTGGAGGGTAATCTAGCCGACGACGACGACAAGGGCGGCGCTGAGCTGCCACTGGTAGGGCGAAATGGGAGCGCAGTGGAGGGAGCTGAATGCGCATGCGCATTGTTGAGGGTCGGTCTGAGTCGTGAAGGGTTAAAGCGGTAGTCTGGAGGACCGTTCTGTGACGTCTGGGAGTATGATCGGGTAGATCGCGATCGCATTGGCTGAGATTGCGCTGGAGCCTGCGCCGGGAAAGGCGGAGAGTCAGGCGGAGAAGGGAGCTGAATGGACCCAGGACGGGAGGTAGCTTCAGAGACCTTTCCAGAAATCGATCCATTCTCGAGCCTGGAATAGTAATTTGCTTGGGACGACACCGGCAAGTTATCTAGTCGTGAAGAAGACATGGCCGCGGTGACCGATGCCGTGGGGTGGGAGGGGAGCCCAGTAGAGGAGGTGTCTTGAAAGATTGGCGACACTTGGACAGAGTCCTTATGTCCTGCGGCGGAGGAGTGCCGCGACCACAAACCCGGCGGGGATGGGCTACGTTGGGGGGAGAGCAAGGAACTGGCGGCTAAAGCATGGACATGATGGGCGTCCTGGAGAGACCTACTAGCTCCGCTTCGGACCTGTGTCTGATCATCCTTGCTCCGATGGGACGTTGTGGCATTGTCTGTTGGGATGGAATCAAGTTCGAATCTGTCCACGTCTTCCATCTCATCCGTGTCCAAACTGGAACGATGCGAACGCATTTCCGACCATGTGAAGGTGGACATGGTAGGCAGAGTCAATGGCAAGAGAGCATCCGGACCGGGAACGTTGTGATGATGGCGAACCGGTGGCTTGTTGCGGCCGAATGATATGAAGCTACTTCCTGGTTTGAAGCTGACACTGCCCAATGTGCTCTTCCAGCTCCCCACATCTCCTGCGTGGTAGGCCCCCCTGGCCTGTCTCCTACGGACAAGCGGCACGATTAGGAAGACCAGGAAAAAGATCAGCGCCATGCCACCAAGAACGCCGAGAATGACAGCCAGGCTGAGCGGACCATTTCGCTGGCTGTTTCTGAACCTAGTATTACTGGTATCAGACTGGGGGATGCTTGATTAGCGCGCTGCACAGACACATGAGGTGGGGACACTTACATCGTTTGTGCAATTGTTACAAGTTGCTGGAACTGCCATTGATATGGATCATATATGCTGCCAAGTTTGTGGGAATGAAGAAAGTGAAATCTTTTGGAGAGGAGAGTGCCATGGAACCTCGTAGGCCTAAATATCGAGACTGGCAATGGAACGGTGGTGCCAGTGTCTCCAATGAACGCCATGACGGGGCCCCACATAATTAGGCATGACGGGCTGTCCGAAGGCAGAGAAAAAGCCTATGCTCTCGTGGCAGGGACATTCGTTGCATCTGGCTGTGATATGAGATTGAAATAGTGTGCGAATGTTGTCCATGGTAAGAGGTGAGGCCATCGTCGAGATTCGTCTCGGAGAGGAAGAATGGTGTTCAAGCGTCTGTCACTGCCATACAGTACTACTACCACGTGGTAAGCATATGAAATTGCGCATCAGAATGCTCAGCATTCGACGGTCAGTAGCGTACAGTACACGTACTGAGGTGTTGACAATGAATATATGCTTGAGAGTGTGGCGAGTTTCGTCAAGATGATCGAAACAGCTTCTTTAGCTGCTTGTTTGTCAAGTGCGAGTCGGGAAAGTCCGGCAGGTGACCTTGCTGCTCTTAAAATTTGCTTCAAAGCTTCACCAACTGCAGTCCATCCTATCCCAACCGCGACGTGCGTCGGTGTCGCTGTTGAGCATGACTGGCGCAGTCATACGGGTACAGCCACTGGTCATAAGGCACTGGGAGATGGGATTTTCCGATCTCTGAGTCCGTGAGGCATGCACTTCGCACATACCTGAAGCTTCAGTTGCTTGATTTTTTTCATTCAGGATCTTATTGCAGACGACCAAGCAGACGATAATTAGAAACTGTGCCGCGTCTCAGATCTCAGTCCGCAAGTCTTAGACCCGACCCCTGTTACATGTACGCGTCGGGATACCCTGTGATCAAACCTCCGCGGAAATTGGAACCTTCCGGGAGTCTGGAGATATAACATGGTGCTGTCTCCCGACGCAAGTCTATCACTCTCTTCTACCTCGACATATAGCGGTGCACCATGAAGATACTCGCCTCTCCGTACCCCGACGTCCACATCGCCTCAGAATCCCTCTTCACGCACCTCTTCCGCACCCACTATTCCACCTCGAGACCCGATCACCCGGCCTTTGTCGACGCTGCGACGGGAAAGACCATAACGCGGCAACAAACCCGAGACCTCGCGCTGCAGTTCGCCTATGCCCTGCGTGAGGGGTTCGCCGCGCAGACGGGGGGCGTGTCGCTGAAGCGGGGGGACACCATCATGTGTTTCTCCGTCAACTCCATCTCCTGGCCGATTTTCATGTACGGTGCGTTCGCGGCCGGTGTCAAAACGACGCTCGCGAATAGCGGGTATACAGCCCGAGAGCTCGAGTTCCAGTACAAGGACAGCATGAGCAAGATGGTCATTGTGCATCCTTTGATGCTGCAGGTCGTCCTCGAGATGTTCAAGCATATGAACGTCCGGGACCATGAGGTCAGGAAGCGGGTGATCATCGCGGACTATGGCATGGCTAGGGCACCGCATACGAAGCAGTTCGCGAACATTGATGATCTTCTGGGGAAAGGACGCCTGCAGACCGAGGAGAAGTTTGACGGACACCTGTCCAATGACGTAGCATTTTTGTGCTACTCATCAGGGACCACGGGGAACCCAAAAGGCGTCATGGTGCGTTTCCAAGATATCAAAAACCCATGTATTCTGTCCCTTACCCGTCACACAGACCACACACAGAAATGTGATCGCTCAAGTGGCTCTAGCACAGACAGTCATGCCAATCGACTTAGTAAAAAGGAAAGAAGCCATGTTAGGCATCCTCCCGTTCTATCACATATACGGTACGCACACGACCATCAACAATTTTAGCAGCCATTGATCGCGACACACAGGTGCATGCAACTTGATGGCTCTGCCTTTCGCCGCCGGGTTCCCCGTCGTAATCTGCGCGAAATTCGAGCCTATTACTTGTTTTCAATACATCGAGAAGTACAAAATCACGATGATGCTCGTCGTGCCCCCTATAGTTCTCGTGATGGCTCGCCACCCAGGTATGCCTCGACACCTCTTCATGTTTGATACTCCGGATTGACTAACACCTACGCGTCGTGTTTCGTTCTTTCCAATCAGAGCGGGAGAAACATGACCTAAGGTCTTTGGTTTACATCAACAGTGGCGCAGCTCCTTTGGGCGTACCGCTCGTGACTGAGATTCGAGACAAGCTGAAAGCCCAAGGCGCGAATGTTTACATTACGCAAGGTCAGTCATTTTCCTGCAATCGTTCTTCCGCAACCGGGCGTCGCTGACGGGTCTGCGATAGGGTACGGGCTCACCGAGTCTACCAGCGGGTCCCACTGGTTGCACTGGGAGCAGCATATACGCAAAGTGGGCTCGTGCGGACGCTTGTTACCAAATATGGAGGCGCGTATCGTGCGGGAGGACGGTACGGACGTCGAGATCGGAGAGGCAGGCGAGCTGTGGCTTCGTGGTCCTATCATCATGAAGGTATGTTAGGAGGCTGCTGTGCTATGCTATCTGATGCTAACAGTCGCTTGGTCAGGGATATTTGAACAAACCCGAAGCCACCGCGAAATCCATGAAAGACGGATTCTTCATCACTGGAGACATAGCATTGGTCGACGATGAAGGCTATTTCCAAGTTGTAGACCGCGTCAAGGAACTCATTAAATACAAGGCGCGTCGATTTCGTTATAGTTGCGGCTGAAAGGGGAAGCTGACACGACCTTGCAGGGATTCCAAGTTGCTCCGGCTGAGTTAGAGAGTCTCTTATTGGAACATCCAGATATCAACGACGCAGCGGTTATAGGCGTGATAGACGATGAGGAGGCGACCGAACTCCCAAGGTACGAGCTCACGTCTCCTTCAATGTCTCATCCGCGAGTACTGACCCATGGTCTTTGCAGAGCATATGTTGTGCACAGACAGGGCAGGGAGAACGTCGACGTACAGAAGTTCGGCCGTGAAGTCCAGAAATGGATCGAACCGCGCGTGGCGAGGCATAAACGTCTTCGAGGAGGCGTAGTTGTTATTGACGCCATCCCCAAGAGGTACGTGTCATTGCCATTCAGGGGAGAGTCCGCCATTGACGACAGCTGGTTCGTCCGACAGTCTGTCGGGCAAAATATTGAGACGACAGCTCCGTGATAGAGCGAAGACGGAGAAAGTCTCTTCTGACATCCGGTCAAAGTTGTGATGATGGACGATGGCGATTAGACAATGGGTAATCCAGGTGGAATCATTCTTATTGAGACTCTAAATGTATCTTTATCTACGGAACGAAATTTGAAGCTCTGCATGAAGACATCCGGAGGCGTGTTGCAGGACCCAATAATCAACCAATAATGCTGGAGGAGGAGATACACCTGTCACAAAGAGTGTCAGCGTACGGAAAGATATGGGTACGGAAGATGATCAGAGGGTCAAGTTCTGGAGCTCGCCCCTGCTCATTGAGCAGGGTATACTCCTTGAAGAAATTCAATAAAGAAAGGCATCACGCGAAGGGAGCCAAGAACTGGAAATACTCACAAGTGTGGCCAATGCTCAACGCTCCCAACGAACAGACGAACTGCTCAAGACAGGAAAAAATAAGTCAACGTCGCGCCGACAGAGAGTGAGCCCCATTCTGTTAACGTGTCGGTGAAGACAACGCAAACCGCATAACTATGTCTATGAGCAACGGTAGCCCACCCACGCCCAGTGCACCCAAGCACGAAAGTCGCTCATATCTTCGCGTCCTCCGCGCCCTTGCCGAATGCACCAGACATGAAGATGGACCGCAAAGCTGGCCTGGCGTAGCGGCGGTCCCTCCTCGCGATCGAGGCGAGACCACACGCAGAACATCCTGGCCGTCTTCCCCTCGAGCCCGTCGTGCTTAGGGACGGTCGATTTCCGGGACGGTGTGAGGGGAAAACGTGTCTCTGCCTCTCCGGGGACTTTCCCCGCAGCTAGAAGGTAGGAGTGCTAGGACTCCCTGTGCGTGAGCTGCGATGGCGGTTCTTCTGACGGCGCGGTGGCTGAAGGAGTTTGTGAACGCGAAAATTTTGGCAGCGAGATCGGCTGTAAGCGTTTGGGTGTCGGCGATAATGGTGAGAAGCCGACGGGATAAGCCGGGGACGACGGCGTATGCTGGACTGAGTCAGCAATCCACTGCGATCATGCACTGAACAGGCAGGCCCAAGTCGAAAGTCGAGCTCTGACCATTACCACCACCACATCCCGCACTTTATCACTACAGCTTGCTAGATTTCCCGGGATACTATAATCATGTCGCAGGAGTCGCCACAAGCAGGCCCGTCCTCGCAGCAGCAACAGCCGCAGCGGACACCACTGGTGTTCAACCGTCTGCCCTCAATCAAGATCGTTAGACAACCAGGCGGTATGTCGTTTACGCTCCTGTAGCTTGTGGTGTAATTGCTCATGCATTGCATTCATTAGGTCCCTACGCCTCAAGCGTAGACGAACGCTGCTTCACCTACTGCTCACAAACCGTGCATGGTCGCATATCGCAGGCCGAGCCATATTGTCGGACCTTCTGCTTCCGGAAGGTGTTTAACCATGAAGTCAAGCGAGCACTAGCTGTCGTCGAAAAGGATCCGGAGACGCAGCAGCGCAATATCAACACAGTCGAAGTGGACGTACAACACCCCCTTCCGCTGGAGGGACAACAAGCGGCGCGCTTCTTCAGCTCCCTCTTCGGCTCACCGTCAAAGTCATCTACGCCATCGGAACTTGAAGACTGGCATTCAATGACTGGGCCCACCAAACCGGTCGACGAAGTCAAGTACTGGAAAGAGGGGTGGTATCTGTGGATGAGTCAGAGCCGTTGGGCTGCGCAAGAGAAGATGGACCTCATGATGTGCGGTTTGGAGAAGCAGTCGGAGTGGCAGAGTCACAAGGCGAAGGTGTTAGAGGAGTGGACGGCGTATGAGAGCGGCCAGTTGCAGGCGGGAGGGCTGATAGGTGTCGGGGATTCTGCTCTGGAAGACCATGGTCATGGTCTTCACCCTATCCCAACAGCACCAACGACGCCGCCCGAACATGGGCATGACCCGCCAGTGCCAGCGCGTCCATTCCCGGATCATGCGTAAGTGCGCACATATGAGTCTTGACCCCCGAGCGTACTGACAAAATCAAATGCATCTAGATCGCAATCGCTTCTGATTGAGCTACCGCCACCTCTTCCGCCGCTAGACCGCTCCGTCCAAGCATTTTTCGCACCGTCATTACGCCTGCTGGACACCACTCGGCACAGCATCGAGTCGGGCCACCAGAAGCAGTTCGCCAGTCTAGTATGGGAGAAGGCTCAGACGCCTGAGCCGTACGAGCTTATGTTAAAGGCGGTCAAGCGCACTTGGAAGTTTTGGTCGGAGCACTGGACGGCGCAGGGGCCACCGGATGGCAAAGATAAGAAGGAGGGGAGCTAAGTCATTCGTTTTGTCTCGCAGCTTTGGATATATTTTTGCAATATGTACGTACCGTATGGTTGCGGAAGTTCTCTACCGCTCATTGGACTATCGATCTAATCTTCTCATTTCCAAGAACTCTAGCTTGCGGCTCTACAGCGCATTGAAATGGTCAATTACGAACGTGGTTGTCGCTCAGGCTATCTGTTCGTGAGTAAGCATATACGGACGACCGATCGATTCCTCGATCCCTCTTTCGAAAATTTGCAAGTCGTCACTTTTGGAAGAGACACAACATTGATTTAACTCCCGCGCCTCGGGTTGAGTGATGTGATATAATATCGAAACATGACTACTCTCTCCTTGACAAAACAACACTCATTCCTGGCCGAGCTTACTCCACTGTTCGTGAAAGACAATATTAATGACCGGTACCGACCGTTTATAAGCACCGGGTGAGCGTATAATGTGAACTACTTCTGTCGCCATAGCGTTCAGATCAAGCTTACTCATGCTGCGATGGCTTCAGCCTCATCTACTACTTAGAGTCGACCCATTCATCCCGTCTCTTTCACGATCCACTCACTCACTTTCAAAAAACATGTCTATCCCCGACGCCAAGATCCACCCAGTCGCGACCGGTGTTGCTGCTAAGACAGTTGCAAACCATGAGGGACCCCAGGACCTCATTTTCCACGCCGGATGGGTAAGTGGAAGGTTACTTTGCATTCGCCCAGCCCGACGAAAGTTTCTCATGTGCATTCGACGGTGTAGTTCTGCCCTTACGTTCAACGGACTTGGATCACCCTCGAAGAGCGCGGCATCCCGTACCAATACAAGGAGGTAAACCCTTACCATAAGGAGAAGCATTTCCTCGGTGAGGGTCCCCAACACCGGACTCTCATTCACCCACGCTGATCATGCTCCGACAGATATCAACCCCAAGGGCCTTGTCCCCGCTGTCGAGTACAAAGGAAAGGCTCTCTACGAGTCTCTCATCCTCTGCGAATTCCTCGATGACGCCTACCCCTCCTACAAACCCACCATCCTACCAGCTGACCCCTACACCAAGGCCTACGTGCGCATCTGGGTCGACTACGTGACGAAGAACCTCACGCCGGGGTTCATGCGTCTCGTCCAGGCTCAGGACCCGGAGAAGCGCAAGGAGTACGTCGGTGAGCTGCTCGCCGCCCAGAGGACGCTCGCGGAGCAGGTCAAAGGCCCGTACTTCCTCGGCGAGGAGTTTGGACTTGTGGACGTCGCGCTGGCTCCTTGGATCGCAAGAGACTACATTGTTGCGCAGCATCGCGGGTGTAAGCGCGAGGATGCGGGGGAGGCGTGGAAGAAGTATGCGGATAACCTGGCGAAGAGGCCTAGTGTTCTCAACACTTCTAGCGTAAGTTATCCCTCTTCGGATCGTGTTGACGACGATAGCTGACTCTCAGATGGCCTGTGTAGGACCTGGAGCATTATGAAGAGATATACGGTCGTTATTTGCGTGATGAAGCCCAGAGCGAGAGTGCCAAAGCAATCAGAGCAGGCCGCGCTATTCCTTGAAGATATCATGTAGGTTTGGGCTGACAGAAGAACAGAATTAGGACTTGAATGAAATTGTATACCATCATGTGTTGACCAATTGTACGAAACAAGCTCGAGGTTGAAAAGCCGAGAGAGTTCACTTACACCGTTGCCATCGTGCAGCTTTCACCGTGATGTGTCAGTCGTCAGACCGCGCACACCAGCGAATTTTGCTCCCATGTAGCACACACGACGCTGTCTGCTGCAGCCGCTGTTAGTAGACAGAGACCGACATCTGTGCAGCCCGACGGATGGTGCGCTAGATCATCCAGAGCAGGGGTCCAGACAGACAGTTTCATGACGAGAGCGAACGTGAAACGCATGCATATACCCTGTTGAAAGCGATATACGCGTACTGAGGGTGTCTTTGCGTGTCGCTGTGGATACAGATCGTGTACTAGGAGAGGGTACACTTGTACGAAGCCCTGGTAGTATGTAGCAGGGTGTTGTAATATAATGGGTACTAGAAGTGAGCGGAGGCGAAACCTCCCGGGCGAAACGGCGATGGACGGGAGGACCCCAGGCGCGGCGTCGGGTAGTTCTAGGGCAGACGTGCTCGGTCAGACGTGGCACCAGGGGAAGAGAAGAAAGAGCGTAGGATGGGGAAAAAGAGAGCGAGAGTGTGTGTTTGTGCTATGTATTCGTCTCGCTATGGGAAGAGCGAAGAAGAGAAGAGGCCCGGGAGACACAACGATAATCTGTCATTCTGACTCGGACGTAAGAGATAGATAACATCGTCAACAGAATCATAATATTTGTGACTATTTGCCATGACCTTCTACAAGGTTACCTAGAGCAGCCTGACGTTGCCGTCGACAAAGTTGGCGTCAAGGTCAAAAGGTTGGTATCACAATGTCGTCCTCCACATAGACAGTAAGATCAAGGGGCGACTGCAGACGGTGAGCTTTAGCCCAATCCACAATCCTGTCGAAGTTCCGACAAGAATGAACAGTGTTCATCTTGACGGACACTTGATTAGCCGCCTCCACCCATTGCCACACTACAAGACTGTAAAGTTGAAGTCATCAGACGTGCGATACAGCTCCTGGAGCAGCAAGACGCGTACCTAATATCCGACGCACACATCAGGCTCTGCCGTATATTATCCACACAGTGACTCGCATGCTCGGGCCAGTCCTCTTGAGCTATATTGCTGATGGCACCTGTCACTGGATCTCTGTAGTATTCAGGATTGAGACCTTTTCGAAGCGAATTCTGCACACCCAAGTCAAATTCGGTAAGCTAAATTGGAAAGGACGTGTACTTACCAGACAGTGGAGTTGGTGAAACACTGCCAGACCCACGGCGTAATTTTCTTCGTCGCCTAGAATAGGCAGTGTCTTGTTAGGCAACAGACGAGCTTGCGCCTTAGGAATCTGCGACAGCCCAAAGCCTACAGAAAAGTCTGAGTCATTTGTGTCGTCGAATATCGTTATGTGCGTGCTCACTGTTGTAGAGATCCTCCCAAGCCTTGTCCACTTCATCTGAGGGCTCGCCTTGGTAAATAGTCTTATGACGACTGAAACCCATATTGAAGGTTTTTGCCTGGTATTCAAGAGCTTCCTGAGCGGGCGCTATTCAAAGTTCGTCAGCATACCATACTCATGGATGAATTTGAGTAACATACAGTAAAGTACCTGTGGATATACTGGGTTGACCGGACAGTGAGCTCGCGAGCCAGCCCATAGAAGGCTGACGAGACAGATAATCGCAATAGTTTCGACTATCAAAGTAGCCCAGAGTGCAAGTCGACGGCGACGGGAGGAAAGACTTGCGACCGGGAAAGGAGTTGCATCCTTCTCGTGCTCGTAGACTTCACCAAGCAAAGGAGAGTATTGATGGTCGTTCATGAGGTTTCTGCTGTCAGTGCCTTACAAACTCGAGGGGCTAGATATACGAAGGACACTGGTAAGTCCACGACAAAGATCGGATGAGACATTGTTCTGGATATAGTACTTACAGACCTCAACGTCACATACTTTTCAAATATGCATCTTCGGCGAGTATATTCAGAAGACGCACCATGCTCGATTTTGATATCGCGGAAGTGGCGTGACGAGGTTGACAAAGATTGGATGTACACCCTAGATGTTGGCCGCTCACCAATGCGTTCGGATTTCGTAATCGCCTTGAGCAATGTCAGCGACATCGTCGTCTGTAAGGTCATGAACACCCTGTAACATTTGCAACAGGACTCAATGTGACCAGTCACAAGGCATCGTGGCGTTCCGATTATTGACAGATTGAACGGAACCTAGCATCGTGGTGCGTCTTTGTGGCGAACATGATGACGATGTTGCCAAAGACGGCAAACATCTCCGCTGTTTTGAAGCTCCAAGCGGGCCTGAACGGGAAAGGACACTCCCCAAGTTCTTTAATGTAGTAGAATGAGACCCGAGAGGCGAGGTTTGACCTCAGAAAGCCTAGGGAAACTTGCCCTCCGGATGCGGCGCGAAGACGACTTATGAATGGGAGAATGTTTCTGCAAGAGTGAAGAGTCAGTGAATGCCTTGTGAAGACAGCGTTTCAATGAACCAAAGGAATAGCACCTCGTGAGTCAGGGGTCTGACATATAAAAGCCAAAGGTTGAGTGAACTTGTGAACCTCAGACCCTCGTCTACCTCTTCCTATTTTCCGCAAAGCAAGCCAACAGACATCGAGAACCAACAACATGAAGGCATCCTTCGTTGTCATAGTGTTCATGGCTTTGTCCGTTGTTGCACTTCCGACGGGCAAGGTAGGACCAGGCTCAAAAAGACACTCAAAGTCACTGGTACTGATTTGCGCGTGTTCTGTCTAGCTAGCCGAAAAGTCCTCGGACGTCAACAGATTCAGCAACGACGATGCAGCGCAGCCTCAGGCTGTGGGGAAGGTGAGTAAATGCATCGCCGCAGCTTATGGTGTGCTTACTGCGGCATAACTTGCGCACTTGGAGTAGCGAGCGGAAAAGGATTCGTACATCGAGGACGGCACGACCATGGTGAGATACGACGTTCAAATTGAGGAGGTGAGGGAATACACACACTAATTCTCCGAGGGATTTACACTCACTGGTACCTACTGTGCATGTTGCGTTATCTGGAGTAGCGGTCAGAAAAGGACTCGTACATCGAGGACGGCACGACCATGGTGAGATACGGCGTTCAAATTGATGAGGTAAGGGAATACACACACTAATTCTCCGAGGGATTTAGACTCACCAAACACAACAGTGAATGTAGATCAAGCCATAGGCTACCTCAGGGCCGGCTCTGTCCTCCGAGTCGGTGTCACAGCGAGCAGCATTATCACACTCCGCGCGATCAGAAACATATAGACTCGGCTTATTCACGTACTTCCTGTTTCAATGGCGAGAGATAGAAGAAATGAAAGTGAAACGTTTTGGCATACGCGGTACTGCGATAACTGGATTGACTCGGAGTCGGATTCAGATCTAGATCTCAGGTGCTGCGCGCCTAACTCTCTTCAACTTGCTTCAAGTCTCTTACCGTCACTTCACTCAGACGAAGTTAACCCAGTTACTATTTCATGGCGCTGCGCTCCATCTATTTCTCGGATTTGCATATTTCTACCACTCAATGATGGAACAAGACACTTGTAGACGTTCCTCCAGCTTCCTAGTGACAAAAGAGGGTAAGCATGTCTATTTCATGGAAGCCGGCTAAGTGGCTCAGTAGTAGTAGCTTACCAAATTGTACATGAATTTCTCGCAGGCAACGGGTCTCAGCTCAGCCTATCGAGTTCGCTCTGTGCGCATACTAGGACAAAACTGGAAGTCTAGATCTGCAGATTATGCACACGTATGTAATCTCCCAAGGCAGACCAGGATACGAGACCGAGATCTAGAGACGAGTCGCGGGTCACTGTACACACATACGCATACACATGTGGACACAACTGTTACCCTTCAGCCGTATACAAGCTCATTCCAGAAGAGTTACAATGTAACATAGTGAAAGTCGCGCGTTGGACATTTGTCTCTCTCGAGTGTGGTCTTACTTGTATCCACCAAATAGAAAGTGTACACATAGAGGTCTCGTTCCAAGTCATCACGATACGCGTGCGTCTCTGTCGCAATTGCTGAGAGACTCATTAGGACCCACAGCCACTGGCAGGGTGTACTATCGGTATACTATGCCCTGGCATGGCATCAAGGGATACCAGCTATCAAGCTTCAAGCTTCTTGCGTGCCATGTTCCTTCCAAAGCGTTGCGACTGCGTTTTCAACTTGAAGTCTCCGATGATCTCATACTTCAAGTTCGATGCCCGACTCAGAGAGGCAGCTCAAGTTTCATTAGCTTAGACTTGATGGGCTCATTCGTGACATCCAAGCACAATCGCAAGTTAAGACCAATCGTCATGTCAACGCGCTTGATGGAAAGCAGAAGAAGGCATGAAAGCACATCGCTTGGGACGTTGTCATGACTGCTTCGGTATGCCACAGCTTTTCGCGTGCGTGTCGTGAGCATACTGATCATTGGACTCAAGGTTTGCGTTTAAGACATACAACATTGCGCTATTCCCTATCTCCGAGTTCGAAAGCATACCGAACGTTGTCACGACAATCCATCACTAAAGAACACCCACTTGCGTCCCAAATTGGACTGAAGCCGAAGAGATCCAAAGCCTCAGTCTCGAATTGAGCCCATCAACTATGTCTTGATTTTAACCTTTGGTGTAACGGTGATCGATAATCCTTACTGAATGTCGAACCAGAGAGAGCCTGAGCACTGACACGGCCTCATTTATATCACAGATGCTCTTTGTTCCCTCTGTTGGTCGCCCCATCCAAGTACAGCGAGCTTCGCCGCAATTTGATACCATTCAATCTCGACACAAAGAAGCTTGCTGTGGCATCACGCACCTCCCGACACATAGATGCTATCCATGCGAAGCTGCCAAGTTGGACACCACGCACGAGGTGTCAGTGATCGGCGAAGAACTGCGAGTTGTCCAGCCCGATCTGGACGCTATTGGGATCATACGGGTTCAGTATGGTATAAAAATGACCAAGAATTGGAGTACAGAACTTCAGCCCCCCACAGCTCATCATTCTTTTCAACTCTGCAGGTGCTAGTCGGTGAGTACCATTGTCAATTCCAAGCTGTGATTGACTTTCTGACGTTCATGCGATTCAATAGCCTTTGTATATCCGTCTATTCACGTTTGAACTCTTCACGACCCTTCTCGGCGATCTCCGATCATCCCTGCTCACCGAGTCCCCTACACAAGCAATTTCCTCAAAATGCGCTTCTTCACCACTACTTTCGCACTGGTCGCAGCGGCCCTTCTGTCCGTCAGCCCTTCTCTTTCGGTCCCAATAAGCTCGTCTGAGATTCCGCAGAGAAAGTGGGTTGTCTTGCGCACTACTGCCCGAGATTGGTACTGACCCTGCTCAGTGGCGTTTTGGCGGACGAACTCGTAACTCGCAGACTCAACTCGTCACACTCTGCCCCTCCGACTCAGATGAATACCACGATCAAGCGGGAGCCGCATTTCTCGTATGCGCGCGAGAACGAGAATGTAGCTCGCAGTCTCAACGGCACCACATCGAATTCCCGCCCTGGCAGGAACAACACCCGTACCAGTTCGTTCAAACGGGAGATGCCGCCTCTCTTGTCTGCTCGCAGACTCAGCAGTACCGGGTCGAGTGCTCACATGAACAACAGTCGGCGGTCCACTGCACCGGGGCGGGAGGTGTACCATCTAGATTCCCGCGAGAACGAGAACGTAGCTCGCAGGTTGAACAGCACTGGGTCTACCCATTCCCCTTCTCACATGAACAACAGTCGGAGGGCTACTGCATCAAGGCGGCGGGGGGTGTACCGTCTGGATGCCCGCGAGAACGAGACCGTGGAGGCTCGCAGGCTGAACAGCACTAGGTCAAACACCTCTCCTCCCTCTTCCCACCCTCGCATGAACACTACACGGACCAATACGTTCAGGCGGGAGCCGCGTCCTGTAGACGTTGACGCGAACCCCGATGCGGATCATCGTGTCAAGCGCAGTGCAGAGGTGGAAATTCGCGATTTGCTCGAACGTATTCTTGCTCGGAGTGAGTGAAGAGCCGCAGTTTGTTGGGACTCGTGGTGGCTGGTCACGTAAGTATCCTGCTGTGTATTCTATAAGTTGTTCCAGTGTTCTGACCGTGATATCTCTAGCGATCGGACTAGGCTTGAACTGAAATCATGTATCCATTACTCTTGAGGGCTCCTAAGTAGACAGGTCACCGAAATCTGTATATTGTTGCGGATGTCATTGGCAGTACGTAGAATTGGTGGCGGAACGAGGTCTGAGATATGATGTTTATGCAACCATTGCAACGTACACTGGCAGACAATTCCGACGGGGTCGGTCAGACGGCACCCCGGGCCGTCCTGAGCCAAGACAACGTCTTCCGCCCGACGTCACCTTGCATTCAAATTCAGTCGGATTCAACCGGCAGTCCCAGCTACTTATAGCACTCGTAGTCCGCAGCGGATGCTCTCTCTCTCTTCTCACCTTCTCTCTCTGATCTGACATGACCGTCTATAAGTCCTCGTACCCCTCCATAAAGGTCCCGGAGGAGTCACTCTTCTCTCATCTCTTCAACACGCGATTCTTGGACTTTCCACCATCGAGTTACGCGTTCATAGACCCCAACACCGACCTCAAGCTCACGCGCGGGGACTTGCGCGACCTCTGTCTCTCCTTTGGCCATGGACTGCGATACACATTACGGGACCTTGGAGGCGTTCATCTGGGCAGAGGTGACGTCGTCATGGCGTTCAGCCCGAATAGCATTGCATGGCCCGTCATACTGCTAGGGTCCGTCGCGGCAGGGCTGCGTGTCACCCTTGCGAACACCAGCTACGTTTCTCGGGAGCTGGAGCATCAATGGGAGGACAGCCATGCGAAAGCCGTCATTGTCGCGCCGCCCTTCCTCCCCGTCGTCCTCGAAATGTTCATGAACATTGGCTTTAGTGAGGCCGACGCGAGGAAGAGAATTATATTGGCAGATTGGGCCACACCGCACGCTCGACGCTCCTCGTTGTATGTCACGATGACTAGCCTACTTGGCGGAGACAAGCTACCGAAGGAGGAGGAATTCCGTGGGAAGCAAAGTTCGGAGACTGTTCTGCTCTGTTACTCGTCAGGTACCACTGGGAAACCAAAAGGCGTGGAGGTACGTTGATTGGCATGGGTTTTTTCTTTGCTGGTCTCACTCGGTACATAGACCACCCACAGTAATGCCATTCATCTGATCCACATGGTCAGACCACATTTTCCTTTGGCAGAAACCGGCGCAGACGTGATGTTAGGCATTTTGCCCTTCTATCATATCTATGGTAAGACCCGTCATTAGAGTCCTCGTATTGAGCTGACATGGCATCTCGGAATAGGTGTCGTAAAATTGCTGATGTTTCCGTTCTTATGCGGCGTCCCTGTGATCGTGATGCCCAAGTTCGACCCTACAGAGTTCTGCAGGAACGTTGAGAAGTACCACGTGTCAATGAGTCTCATCGTTCCACCGGTTTGTTTAGCACTCATCCATCATCCAGGTGAGTAAGAGCAACACATTCCATCTGATTATTATTCTGAATGTTCCGCATAGCGACAACCAAATTCAACATGAAGTCACTCCGATTCATGTGTTCAGGTGCCGCGCCGTTGAGCGACGCAGTAGTCAACCAAACAGAAGCAAGGTTCAAGTCTGTGGGTGCCAACACCTTCATCAGCCAGGGTGTGTTCCGCATTGCCCGAACTACGCCCGACTTCCTTTTGACGCAGACACCTAACTTCAGGTTACGGTTTGACTGAAACATCACCCACCACTCACCTGCTACCGCTCGAGGATCACTTACGGAAAGTCGGAAGCATTGGCCCTTTACTTCCCAACCTGGAGGCCAGACTGGTCGTAGAAGATGTCGAAGAAGCCAAAGAAGGCGAACCCGGAGAGCTCTGGATTCGGGGACCAACGGTCATGAAGGGATATCTGAACAATGCTGAGGCTACAAAGAACGCGATTACCGAGGATGGCTGGTTCAAGACTGGAGATGTTGCTGTTCGAGACAAAGAAGGATATTATTATATCGTGGATAGACGGAAGGAGTTGATCAAGTACAAGGGTTTCCAAGGTATGCATATTTCTGTCGTGTGGAGTGCTACTTCTTACTAATGCTCTGTAAAGTACCACCTGCGGAACTGGAAAGTGTGCTCATCCAGCATCCCGAGATCGTGGACGCTGCTGTCATTGGTGTCTACTCGGAGAAGGACGCATCAGAGCTGCCTCGGTGTGTCTAATAGCGCGCGCAAATACTCTCCCTATTGACCTCTGCATCTCATTCAGTGCTTATGTCGTGCACGCCAAAGGCTTGAAGGGCGACGCGGCTGCCGCTTTTGGACGGGAAGTACAGCGGTGGATTGAGCCTCGAGTTGCGAAGCATAAGCTGTTGCGTGGGGGTGTCGTAGTGCTCGACGCTGTTCCTCGGAGGTGAGCATCGTATCTCGAACCTC
The DNA here is from genome assembly GCA_004802725.1 of Antrodiella citrinella. NCBI lineage: Eukaryota > Fungi > Basidiomycota > Agaricomycetes > Polyporales > Steccherinaceae > Antrodiella > Antrodiella citrinella. The sequence continues at coordinate 87,116 of SGPM01000065.1, forward strand.
CTGGTCTGCAAGCTCAAGTTTGCATTTGCAGTGCTGCTGGAAAGATACTTCGACGAGAATTACGCGAACTTGCGAAGAATGAAGTGACTGCCAAGGCGAAGTTGTGATTTATGGCTATGTTCGAATCCTATGTATCTCTTGCTGTATCATATATATTTCTTGATGATTGTTCAGCGTAACCATAGCATCATCATGCGCAAAACTCGTCTGCAGACTGTGTACGAATCTCGTCCTCCATGCGCTGCGTACACGTGAGAGACGCGATGGTAAACATGACCAAACAACGTGTGAATTAGCCGGGAAGAGCGCCTGTGATCACACCTGCGCTTTCCATCCTCACTGGCCAGTGGCTCATCCTCCCACCTCCCGCTCATCATATCTCACAGACCGCCTTTTCGACTCTTCTCACATCCACAAACACGATTCTGTCGGTATAATGGCCTCTTTACTCGAACGCCTGAGCGCACCCGGCTCGACCGGTCCCGTACGAAACAAAAGTCAAACTCAACGCTCAGGAGGGTCTCCATACGTGCGCCAACCTCTCACCTCTTCAAGCCTTCTCTATCCTCATCATGCGCGGTCTTCTTCGATAACGTAACACATATTTCGTTACGGACATCTCTCCTTCTCTCTCTCAAACAGAACCGTAATGCCCGTCCGTTGAGGGGCGATAGCAACACAAATTGGGAACATGATATGTATAATAAAGAGACGGGATCGGGCTCTGGGCGGTCGCTCGTGGCCAGGATGGGGAATGTGCAGGTGATCCCGAAGATGAATTTGGCGATGGCGGACAAGGCGTTGAGGGAGGCCCATGGCGAGAAGGGGCTGTCCATCAAGGGGGCAAGTGCGAGGGGCAACGTGGTGCAAGTTGGTGGGCTGGCAAAGGGGACGACGAGCGACGATGTCGAGGTACGTTGTTTCCTGCAATCAGTACCTCCCGTCTTGAAACTCATGGGCGATGGTTCTTTAGGCTATTTTCAAGCGCTGCGGACCCATCACACGTTCCGAGGTCTTCAAGAACGGCGACCCAGTCGTCGTCAGGCTCACCTTCAAACAGGAAAAAGACGCGCAAGCCGCAGTATCCAAGTTTCACGGTCAACCCGCCGATGGCAGAACACTCGAAGTCAAGGTCGTAGGAGGCGTCAATGCGTCATTCGGAGGTCGTCTCGGAGTGACTTCGTTGGACAACAGCGTAGATGTGCTCATGGATAACGACAGCGCAGCAAATGGATCGTGGGTCTGCCTTTGACTTTCCTGTCCTTCCAGTTTCTGATACAAATATGTCTAGCAAACTGCGTTCGGACGCTATACTGGCCCAAGATTCCCGCGCGTCGGTGATGGTGGCTCCTCCAGGTGCCAACCCAGCTGAGTACTCTCAGCGACCACAACGGGGCAGGGGCAGAGGTCGAGGGAGGGGTGGACGCGGTAGAGGTATCGCTGCCCGTATGGATATAGATTGAGGGATTCTGTGTAGGCTTTCATGGACATTGTTTTCTTTGCTCTTCCCGAGTCCCGACCCAAATATGTGCTACAGTCCTATAATGATGTTGGCTACCAGTTACCCCCCTCGCGTTCTTGTTGCTCCGGCCACTGTGTACTATTACATGACATACGCCTGTTGATAATGCCCACCTCTCCACCTGCCGTACTGTGAGCTACATAATAATGTGTGTCACATTACGCGCATTACTAGTATGTCACATGCCACGCCAGCACACCGTGACCCGCAACGTCAGTGTCACGGTGCAGAATCACCCTCCGAGAGGCTCCTCCAGCGTTGCTTGTATCTTCCACCCTTGCCGTCCGCTCATCCTCCTTCTCTCCGAGGCTCTTTCTTATCCATCTATAGTCTCCTTGATTTTATTTCCTAGACACTAGTTATAACTCAAGATGGGCGGTGCAGGTGAGCAGACAGACGTGGTCGTTGCGCAAGCTCTGGGCTGACCAGTGCTTCTTGGTTCACAGGATGGCTTTTCCTTTTCGCGGTTCTCATGGCTGCTGGACTTTTGTTCACGATGGTGTTCTTCGTGCGTCCGCTCTACTATCTATTATATCGACATGTTTGCTCATTGTTTCCTTCGAATCTCCTTGCTGTGTGCCCCTACGCACTTGTGGCGTTTCTCCGAATCGTGATGACGACCTTCTGCGCCCTCAGATCATCATGTTCTCGGATTTGGAGGTTGACTACATCAACCCAATAGATCTGTGCAACAAGCTCAACCAGGTGCGCCTCCCCTTCTCCCCATCCTAGCTGCACTTTCCTCTGATTATTTATCTCTTGTACAGTTTATTCTGCCCGAGCACATAGCCCACGCCTTCCTCTGTCTCCTCTTCCTGATATCTGGCCAATGGATAGCATTCTTGCTCAACGCGCCCCTACTAGCTTTCAATATCAACAAGTACGTAACCCTGCTGCGACCCCTCCACGTATGCGCACGCGTGGTTAACAAACACATCGCATTGCATTGCCACTCTTGTCTAGAATACGGAATGGGAACCACATGTACGACGCTACGGAGATCTTCAGGTCACTACCAAGTCACAAGAAGGAGAGCTTCATCAAACTTGGGTTCTACCTGCTGAGCTTCTTCTACTACCTATACCGGTGCGTCTTCATTTCGCTTGTGTTCGTGACTCTCCTTCTTACCAGAATGCGTGTACGCCCTTCTCCACAGTATGATTGTCGCACTCATTGCGGACAGCGAGTAAACGAACTCGGACGAAAGGGCATACCCGTGTCTTCTTTACCCTAGGAGAGTTGGGGCGGGCAAATATGGCATAGTGTGACGATGTGGGAGCGGGGTGGGGACATTCGGGATGGGCCCTCTTCCTCCATCCTTCCTCCATTATCTAACTGTGTGTTAATGCAATGCTTTCTCTCCCATGACATGTTTTTACGACTACGACTTTTTCCTCTTTCTTCCTACAAGCGTTTCGTGTACCCTGTGTGTTTTGTGTTGCTTGAATCTCATCTTTTGTCCTATCGAGCTGCTGCGGTTCGCATATCGTGTTCCCTTCTCCACACAATCTTACGACCGGATAAGCATTTCTTGTCGCTCTTGAAGCCTGCCATTGAACCGCAACTCTGCGAATCCGAGGTTCTTTCGTTCGATCGCGTCGCAATCACGTGTATTCTACGCGCTCACCGTGTCGCTCGAGTGAGTCGAGTCGCGTCCACCGAAGGTACCCGACGAGTTTTTCGTTCAATCGCAATTTCGAGCTCGACTTACGCTGTACAGTCTCTCTTGCAGCTCGACATCTTGTTTGCTTCAGCGTGTTCCCCTTTTCACGCCCCTCGTACGACACCCAATCTCGCATCACACGGCTGCCGCCCATATCATAGTCGCTGGCACCGGACTCTCCTTATCCATTACGACGAAGAAACACGATCTACGCTCCTCTTTCACGACTGGCCCCTTCGTAAAGTTGCAAGATGATGGGATATGCTGGTACGCTTTATTATGTTGCTTGCGTTATTGCTTTTTCCTCACGAGAAGTCTTTGTGTGTTTTTGGGTCCACGTCATGCGTGAATAGCATGGCTGTTCTTGTTCGCTGTGTTCGTGGTGGCAGCCTTGCTGTTTATCAGTATCTTCCATGTGAGGATCCTTGTTTCTATGGATGGGTCACAAAGAAGACTAAAGAAGACTGTCATGCGCAATAGGTTATCATGTACTCCGACCTCGAGTCTGACTATGTCAACCCCGTGGAGATGTGCAGTAAACTCAACCCAGTGCGTCCCCTTCTCTTTTCTGCTTATCGACCTCGTGTGTTAATGGACGTTGCTTTTTATCTGGTGTAGTTCGTTATTCCGGAAGCCCTGCTACACGGGTTCGTGACCGTCCTGTTCCTCGTGTCCGGCCAATGGATAGCTTTCACTATCAACGCACCGTTACTTGCTTACAACGTGCGAAAGTACGTCGTCCCCGCTCCCTTCTGCGTGCCTCAAAGACGAACTACTGATGTGCACGGGTGCTCCATTGCAGAGTACTGACGAACAACTACACGTTCGATGCGACGGAGATTTTCCGGTCGTTGGAAGAACACAAGAAGGAGTCCTTCGCAAAGCTGGGCTTCTATTTGCTGTGCTTCTTGTTCTACTTGTACAGGTACGTCCTGCTGTTTCTTGCTCCAGCGCTTTGATTTACGATTTGTGTTTGCAGCATGATCCTTGCTATCGTCACTGAAAACCCGTAATTGATGTAACGACGGATATCCTTGGTTTGAGTGGGAGGGAAGAGGGGAGGCCGTGTAGATTGATCTTGTAGTGCAAATGACGTCATGTATTCTCCTATAGTCTTGCCTCCATCCGTTCTACCATCCCCCCACCTACTACCATGTCCACGTCCGTAAATAAAGCCTCGCTCACACCCTTGAACGCCCTCCGCGTATCCCAATACCAGATCCCGCGCCACGGACGCATCCCAAACACATCCATCCAACACAAACCCCTGCTCGTCTACCACAGCGCCTTCGTCCCCGACACGCACCTCACCGCCGTCGCGGTCGAGGCGCACATCGCGTCCGTCGGGCTGTACAGCGCGCAGTGGCAGTACACCATGTACGCGAAGAACCACTTCCACTCGACGACGCACGAGCTGCTCGTCGTGTTCCGCGGGAGCGCGCGCGTGTGTTTCGGCGGGGAGGACAACCCCGGGAGGGTGGAGCTCGATGTGAGCAAGGGCGATGCGATGCTCGTGCCGGCGGGCGTGGCGCATAGGCTGCTGGAGCAGGGGGAGGACGGGTTTGAGATGGTCGGGTCGTATCCGGTGGGCGCGACGTGGGACTTGTGTTATGGGACGGAGGGGAGGAATGTGGAGGCGCACATTGCGGCGTTGGGGTGGTTGAACAAGGATCCGTTGTATGGTGACGATGGACCGGCGTTGCATGTGTAGGAGGGAGCAGAGGATAATCGTATTCGTTGAAGGTTCTACGGTACTATCGCAAACATGTAATCGAGGCAGGATTCGTGTAACACTACTTGTACCAAATCTCTAGCACACAGATCGGAAGGAAGCTTGATAAATATATTCATTGGAACAAAAAAAACCGTACATGCGTACGCACGATGCAAAGAATCAGAAAGGATTGTAAAAACCACCGACCCATCTCCTCTTCCATGAAGTTTGGGGAAGAGGCGACATAGGGTGCTAAGACGTCCTAGTTTGATCTTGACACGGCCTGACACTCTAAACGACCGCGTGGCACATTGAAAAACGTCGCAGTCACGAGCAACAAAGGGAAATGAAGGCCGCGTCGCCGCACGAAGAAACGAGATAGCAGCGAGGATAGGTTTATAAATGGCTCGTTTAGGGCCGGCTCAAAACATACGGGCGCCACTGCGGTACAGAGAAACATGAGAATAATATGATGTCAATATTGCATGCGAGCACATACATACAGCTTCGATAGACAGTAAAGTTACAACCGCATAGGACGTTGATTAATATACATTGTGTTAGATGATCTTCGGAAGTCTCAAATACCCTTCGTCTTCGCCGCCAACGCCAAACCCTTCGCTCCTACCGCCGCCGCATCGTCCACAAACTCTACATGCTTGAACACATGCCCCCTCTCCTCGAGCTGGTCCAGAACAAGCTGCCTGTACACCTCGATACCCACGAGTGAACCGCCGAAGCAGATGACGGCATCGCTCGCGTTGACACCTCTCGGTGTGTTCGGACGGAGCAGGATACAGATCTCGTCGACCAGCAATCCTGATGACGTGCGCAGGACCTTGATGGCGACGGGGTCTTTGTCCTCGAACGCAGATCTGAATACGAGAGGCGCGAGCTGTGATAGACGTTTCTCGCGGGGGATGTGCATGTATGCGGGGATTTTCGGATCGTTCACAGAGAGTCCAGGGTCAGGCAGGTGTACGACCGTGAGGAGCTCGAAGATGTCCGACACCTCGTACAGGTCCAAGATAGACTGCACGAGCGTGCTCTTGCCTTCCGTAGGTAGCTTCGGGGGACCTTCCACAGACGCGATGTCCGCATCAATGAGGATTTGTCGGATCGCTTCCCGTCCGACGCTGAACCCTCCTCCCTCGTCACCCAGAATCCATCCCCACCCTCCGACCCTGCCCATCTCCTTCAGTCCACTCCCCTCGCCCTCCGTGAAACTGACGACGATAGACCCGGTGCCCGCGATGCATGTGACCGCGGCGCTGACGTCGTCGTGCATGCGGAGCGGGGACGCAAGGAGGTGCGTGTCGTTGCACACGATAAGGTTCGGTCCTACTGGTATGCCCAGCAACGCCGACAGCGGTGTCGCGATCGTATCAATAGCGGACTGGCTGTCCACACCGGAGACACCGAGCCACGCTACTGCGAAGAACGGGGTCGGAGCGGGGAGGGCGACAGGGTCGACGGAGGGCGGGGAGACGCACGTCTTGAGAGCATCGCTCACGGCGGTTCCGACTGCCTGCATGAAGTTCTCGAGTCCGAGGTAGGCGAAATTGGAGGGCCCGCCGAGGGCTCTGCCTAGGATCTCGCCGGCGGCGTTTGCGATAACGGCGGAGGTTTTGGACCCGCCGCAGTCGACACAGAGGAAGAGCGACATGGTGGTGCGCAGGGAGATTTGAGGTTTGCTGGCACGGAGGGTGCTTTATAAAGAGATCTGATAAAAGCTATTGTCGAGTGCAGAGGGCGGGTGACGGCGCACGGATCCGATGCTTCACATGGTCGTCGGGTTAGAACTCAGGGCGGCAGGGGAGAAATGAAATTGGATGTAAATCTACACCCCGTCTCGTTCATATCTTGTCATACTGGATGGGGGGCAACGCTACCGCGTCTGGGCTGGATTGTGTAGTTCGAGAGAGTGCCAGGGAGAGGTGTGTGGACGCAACGTTGAGATCTAAAATCAGACTCGATCGCCGTTCCTCTAGTGCACACTCCGCCTCTGCTCTTGATATCGTCACGAGGATTCGCTCAAGTTGAATGTTGCTTTGCGGACCTCATTACATCTGATCCTGGTAGCATTCAGATGAAGGTAGATCATCGCCAAACCATATCAGACTGACATGTATGTGTGGTGAATCGACATCTCGCTTCAACGTTGTCCGAGTCCATGCAGTGTCTAATACCCCACACTTGCCCCACATTTCGTTATCCTCGATGCTCGGCAGATCGACCGTCGCCTCTGACTTGACCGCGACTGGTGTCACCGGCACCAGTTAGACCAGTGACAGTGCAAGAGTGCACTATAACAAGATTCTGCGCAGTCCCTTTCGCATCGAGCAGCGGTCACATGGGGACAACCTGTGTATCCCGTGGACACCTGTTACCTGCTTGTGTACATCTCCAAGTACGTGATCCATTCCTGTTTGTGCTTCTCACCCGTCTAACTTGAGAAGAAGTTTCCATCAGCCACGGTCCGACAGAGAGGAAGAAGAGTTCTCCCTGGCGTAATGTATGGTCATGCCGTCGTGGGTCCTGTAAAGCGTATATGAGAGGCCGACTTGACGTGGGCAGGTCACCCTTACCCTCTCTTCCTCGACGCCCCACAACGCGCCTGGCTGGTTGAAGATGGCTTCCAAGAAAAGCGTCGATGTCTCTAGAGACGAGAAAGCCGATGGGTCGGTTGAATATGTCGAGCGGACCTCGATGAAGTCCGACAAGGACTTGAGGAACATGGATGATAGCGAGCTACTGGCTGCTGATGTTCGACCTGCCGCTGAGAGGAAGCTCGTTAGGCTTCTGGATATGAGATTGCTGCCCACTATCGTGCTGATTTTTATCATGAACTACATTGACGTGAGTTGCTCATTGTCGCCCTTCTGGTCGAAGTGGAGCGTTAGCTCATATGCATCTAGCGTACAGCGGTCACCTCAGCGCGACTCAAGGGCTTGGAATCAGACCTTCACTTGCAAGGTAATTGTTGCAACACCACGCCCTAGACATTCTTTACTAAACAAATAATGAAATACCAGACACCCAATACGACACTGTACTCGCAGTACTCTATGCGTCCTATGTACCCGCTCAGATCCCTTCAAACATGATTCTGAACCGCATCTCACGGTATGTTCTAGCTCCCCTCGACTCTCAAGCTAGGCGCTGAACATCTCGCAGGCCATCCCTGTATATCCCAATCTGTGTCATATTCTGGGGTTTGACGAGTGCGCTCACTGGAGTAGCCAAGAACTACGCAGGATTACTCGCCACTCGCATATTCGTCGGTTTTCCAGAGGCAACTTTCCTCTCTTCTTGTCTTCTTTATGAATTGGACGCTCATCCGACATCCAGGCAGCTTTCTATCCTGGAGCGATCTATCTTCTCTCACGATGGTACACGCGCAAAGTGAGTTCAGTTTTAGGTCATTTTATCCCTGGATGGTTCTGAACATGAATGGCTTCAGGAACTCGCTTTCCGCTCCGCCATCCTATACGGCGGTCTTCTCATTTCAAACGCGTTCGGAAGTGTAAGTCTCCTGCCCCATCCGGCGTTCTACATCCTCACGTGAACGCCACGGTTGGTATAGTTGATGGCTGCAGGCATCCTCTCTAACATGGATGGCAAGATGGGTATTCGAGCATGGCGATGGTGAGTGCATACCAAAGTATGTCGGAGCGAACGACAGCTCATCTCCCCATCCAGGCTGTTCTATATCGAGGTATGCCCTTTCTCGGCGTATCTTCGTCCACCTAAACTCACACCGCGCAGGGATCTATTACCATTGTCATTGGGTTCTTCGCCATGTGAGTGTGCCTTCGCCTCTTCTATCTTGCAACGTGCAGAGGGCTAATCAGAATGCAGTTGGGCACTTCCAGACTACGTCAGTTCATTTGGCCGCTTTGTGCATTCTGCGGCGCACATGGCTGATGATAGTGGCTCTTGTTCGTGTGCTATAGCCTCACAATACGCGGTGGCTCTCTCCTGCCCAACGCCGCCTTGCTCAAGTTCGCCTCGCTGAAGACGCAGGCGAAGCTGATGAAGATACAGCTATGGATTCGTGAGTACATCGAACATTCAAGACTGCAATCGTATGACTCATTATGCGTTCAGGGCATGGTCTGGTTTGGTACAAGCTTTGAAAGATCCGAAAGTGTCTATTTTTGCGGTCATGACCTGTGCTCAGCTACTTGGGTTGAGTTTCGTGAACTTCTTCCCTACGTGGGTCACTATGGCTGTTCTTGGCCTGCCGACTTTTCTGACCGGCGGTACTTCGTAGATTGACCTCTACCTTAGGATTCTCAACTACGATTAGTTTGGTCCTTGCCGCGTGAGTGGACAAAGGTTTCACCTCGCATTGTCCATTCTAATGGACTTCGTATCCAGGCCACCATGGATTTTCTCGACGATGGTATGTTGCTTGAACGCCTGGCACGCAGGTCAGTAACTTTAGCGTTCATTGTTTCATTGTTCTTTTAGAAAATAACGCGCACCCTTTAGATAAAACCGGAGAACGTTTCTTTCACATCGCTGGATGGTGGTGGGCAGTCATCGTTGGCTACATCATTGGAATCACTACCATGTCAGTTGGCGGACGCTACTTCGCGATGTTCCTCATGGCAGCCGGGTACAGCGGTGAGTCACAATGATACCCTTGTGCAAGTTCCATTGAAACATGTACTTACCGAGCGTAACATAGGTTTCGCTCTTACTGCGGTTTGGGTCTCCAACGCCGTTCCGAGGCCGCCAGCTAAGCGAGCGGCAGCTATCTCCATTGTCAATGGTTTCGGTAACATGGGTAACCTGTGAGTGGACAATGAACCTTACTAGTATGAGAGGGGGCTACGTCGGAAATCTGACTATCGTTGTCAGAATTGGTTCTTACGCTTGGAAGGCGCAGTGGGGTCCCAACTACCATCAGTCCATGTTCATCGGTCTCTCGTCCCTTGCGCTTTCTTCCGTTCTCGCGTTTGGTGAGTCAGAGTGGTCGATATCGGGCCAGTTCTCCTGCTGAAAGAAACTTTCCAGTTATCCGTTGCATCCTCGTCAATCAGAACAAGAGTCTCGATCGGGAGGAGAAGGATGATCTGGAGGACAATGCCAAACGCGAGCGCATCGAGGAAGCTGCGCGATTGGAGGGCCTCACGTTCGAAGAAGCCTTGGTGAGGAGACGTGGCTTCCGATTCTTGGTTTGAGCGAGTGGATGTTGTTTTCCGTATGCACATGAATATAGTGTATTGTAGTTGTGACCGGTTGTTTCCAATTGTAACTGTACAAGTTTTGCATTGTTCTGTTCTCGTGTCGGAGTCTGGACAGCCGGGAGGCTCTGATACCGATGATGCAATGCGCCCGAGTCCCGGTGGCTGTGCTGTTCCGTTTTGGGACTCCGCCTGAACCCGTTTTCCTTATAAACATGGCCTCGGTCCGTCGCAGGTTGACCCATACCCCGCAAGTACATCACCCTTCCCAACTTAAATCGTCAATCAAGCCTTCCACAAGATGGCCGCTCACAAACATCAAGTCAGACATCGCCCACGTCGGGCAACCACCCCATCCCCTCCAACACTGTTGCACATCAAGGCGCCCTCGGCGAGTGCAACGAACAGACAACTAATCAAGAGACAACGCCTTAGGAAGAGTTCCAACCGAAAAGCTGTCAAGCCGATGTCCTCGCTACCGCTGAGGCTCTTTGAAGGAAAGCTGCACTCGGCGCGGCTGGTGCAGATTGCAGAGGAGACGCAGAGGATAGTGTTTGGGGACGGACAGTACGTTGAAGAGCGCCGTGTTCCCGAACCATGTGCGCTTGCTCATCGGATTGAAGGGTTTTCTATGAATCCTTTAGGTCAGGTTGACTCTTCCGCTTCTGCCACGTTCTCCGTGGTGCACGATGTTTCTCAACAGGTACACCGTAGCTGCACAGGC